>JAQFXT010001594.1:0-16523 GCA_034683725.1 Strigamia crassipes | reverse complement strand
TGCGACGAAATTACAATTTCTGCGACGAAATTACAATTTCTGCGACGAAATTACAATTTCTGCGACGAAATTACAATATCTGCGACGAAATTACAATTTCTGCGACGAAATTACAATTTCTGCGACGAAATTACAATTTAACTGACCAAATTCGATGTACAGTGCCCAAAAATGAATTAATTTATCTTTTTTGTCGCATCCAGATTATCAGAAATGGGCTACCACGTCGGAGTACGAATAGTCGACATCCTGTTCGTGCGCGAAAAAAACTACAAGCGAGAAATCAAACTACTCAACATGTTACTTTTCGTCAAATGCAATTTATGGAAAACACTTTTCGGCAAAGAAGCCGATCGACTAGAACACGCCAACGACGACGAACGGACATGTAAATCACCCACTTTTTCCCAATTCCAAATTCGAAATTCCAAATACAAAATTAAATTGTTAATTCAGATTACATAATCGAAAAAGATCCGCTGGTCAACCGGTTCATTTCGGTGCCGCGCGATAAGGGCAGCTTGAATTGTGCTGCTTTTATGGCTGGAATTATCGAAGCTGTTCTCAATGGATGTAATTTTGTAAGTTGGTGGTTCGTGGGTCGTAGCGGGGATTTTTTGTTTGTGATTTTTTTGTTTGTTTGTTTGCAGCCGTGTAAGGTTACGGCGCACTGGCATAAAGGGACGGCGTTTATGGTGAAGTTTGAGGATTCTGTTATCACGCGGGATAAGTCGGTGGATGGAAAATGAGGTGGAGTGTTTAGTGGTTAAGTTTTGGATGTTTTGGAGTTTTGTTTGTTTGTTGTTGTTTTTTTGTTTGGATTTGGAATTTGGTTTGGAAAATAAGTTTTTTACTTGAAATTTTTATTGGAAATTGAAATTCCACTGAAATTTTTTATTTTCTATGGAAATGTAAGTGAAATTTTTTATTTTCCATGGAAATGTAAGTGAATTTTTTTGTTTTCCATGGAAATGTAAGTGAAATTTTTCATTTTCCATGGAAATGTAAGTGAATTTTTTTGTTTTTCATGGGAATGTAAGTGAAATTTTTCGTTTTCCATGGCAATGTAAGTGAAATTTTTCGTTTTCCATGGAAATGTAAGTGAAATTTTTCATTTTCCATGGAAATGTAAGTGAAACTTTTCATTGAAAATTAAAATGTAAGTGAAATTTTCCATTGAAAATTGAAATGTAAGTGAAATTTTCCATTGAAAATTTAAATTTAAGTGAAATTTTTCATTACAAATTTAAATTTAAATGAAAATCTTCATTCTCCATTGAAATTTAAGTGAATTTTTTCCTTATCCATTGAAATTGAAATTTTACATTTCCCATTCTAAATTGACATTTTACCAAAATTTCTCATTCTAAATTAAAATTTTACCAAAATTTCCCATTAAAAACTGTAATTTAAGTGGAATTTTCTATTAAAAGATTGAAATTTGAATGAAATGTTTCATTATACACAAATTTTTCATTAAAAACTGACATTTTACTTAAAATTTTCATTCGAAATTTAAATTTATTAATCAAAATGGTGCAAAAATGGTTCGTTTTGACATAATCAATACGTTTGCATAACATAACCTAAAAACGCTAAATTTTATTTAATTTTACTTTTTACATTAAAACAAAAATCTCTTTAATCACAAACTCCTCTTCATCCTCTTATAAAAATCCAACACGCACTGATCCGCCCTAACGCAACTAGGATCAAAATCAATCACCCTGATCCCCTCCAAACTCGTGGCCCTCGACATGGCCACGTACGCTTGACCGGGCGCAAACACGTTCTTGAGACACAACTGGACGCAATCGAGCGTCATCCCCTGCGATTTATGGATGGAAATGGCCCAGGCGAGCGTCAACGGAAGTTGTTGTCGCGTCAAATTGGTTCCACCAACGCCTTTGACGACGTAGCGCTCGAACTGGACGGTCAGCTGGAGTCCGCTTTTGAACTTGACCACGGGCAGGCCGTCGTTTCCGGGTTGGAAGCCCGTGACGACCCCCCCGGGCCCCGTTGACCAGGCCCTTTTGCACGTTGAGGTTCTTGCACAGCATTATTTGGCTGCCGAGTTTGAGTTGGATTTTTCGCTTGACCGGACAGTGCTGGTCGATGTAGTCTCTGTAGTAGATGTTGCTGTCGATTGCGGCGAAGTGTTTCGGTGGACCTTGGGATGGGAAAAGTGATGGAATTAAATTTGAGTATTTTGGATGGAATGGTTGGATTTTAAGGGAAATTTTAGTGGAGAATTTAAATTTTTTAAATGAATAATGTCAATTTTAAGGCAGAATTTAGTAAAATTTCAATTTTTTAATGGAAATTTTTAATTTTTTAAGTAATGTCAATTTTAAGGCAGAGTTTAGTGAAATTTCAACTTTTCAATGGAAATTTTCACTTTTTAATGGAAATTTTCACTTTTCAATGGAAATTTTCACTTTTTTTAATAGTAAATTTTAATTTTTAGGGAAAATTTAGTGAAAATTCAATTTTTTAGTGGAAATTTTAGTGAAATTTCAACTTTTCAATGGAAATTTTCACTTTTTTTAATAGTAAATTTCAATTTTTACGGAAATTTTAGTGAAATTTCACTTTTTAATAGTAAATTTCAACTTTTCAATGGAAATTTTCTCTTTTTTTAATAGTAAATTTCAACTTTTCAATGGAAATTTTCTCTTTTTTTAATAGTAAATTTCAATTTTTATGGAAATTTTAGTGAAATTTCAATTTTTTAATGGAATTTTCATTTTTTAATAGTAAATTTCAACTTTTCAATGGAAATTTTCACTTTTCAATTGAAATTTTCACTTTTCAATGGAAATTTTCACTTTTTTTTAATAGTAAATTTCAATTTTTATGGAAAATTTAGTGAAAATTCAATTTTTTACTGGAAATTTTAGTGAAATTTCAATTTTTTAATGGAAATTTTAGTGAAATTTCAATTTTTTAATGGAAATTTTCACTTTCTAATAGTAAATTCCAATTTTTAAGAAAAATTTAGTGAAATTTCACTTTTTTTAATGGAGAATTTGAATTTTTTAGCCAATTGTTGTTTTTTTAGAATTGCTAGATGAGCCCAAGAACAAAATTGAATTTTTATGAGTAAACCTCAAAGTCAACTGTCATTCCAATCCATTAACCTGAATAAATTATTCATACCAGATAAAGCACACAACTGTTCTTCATTTATCCGTTCAACATCTTTCTTGTGCGTACACAACCGACTTGCCATAATGCCATCGCTTTCGATCTCCTGCTCGGCAGTTCCTCGCAAAATATTTGCCACTTCTTCCGAACACCTGAAAAAAACGATCAAGAAAATTCAAGGAATTGTAAACAAATACTAGAATAGCTAAATGGTTCAAAGAAAATCAAGGAAAATAATGAAAAATTGTGAAAATCTAAAATGAATGTTAAAAGAGGGAAAATCAAGAAAGTTTTAAGAAAAGTCATGGAAAAATCAGGAAATACTGGACAAAATCAATACAAATTGAAGAAAAATTATGAAAAAATTAAGAAAAATTAAGAAACATTAAGAAAAATTAAGAAACATTAAGAAAAATTGAAGAACATCAAGAAAAATTAAGAAAAATTAAGAAACATTAAGAAAAATTAAGAAACATTAAGAAAAATTAAGAAACATTAAGAAAAATTGAAGAACATCAAGAGAAATTAAGAAACATTAAGAAAAATTAAGAAACATTAAGAAAAATTGAAGAACATCAAGAATATCTAAGAAAAATTGAAGAAAAATCAAGAAAAATTGAAGAAAAATCAAGAAAAATTGAAGAAAAATCAAGAAAAATTGAAGAAAAATCAAGAAACATTAAGAAAAATTGAAGAACATCAAGAATATCTAAGAAAAATTGAAGAAAAATCAAGAAAAATTGAAGAACATCAAGAATACCTAAGAAAAATTGAAAAACATCAAGAAAAATTAAGAAAAAATTGAAGAAAATCAAGAAAATTGAATAAATATCAAGAGAAATTGGAGAAAAATGAAGGAAACTAAAGAAAATTCAGGAAAATTTCATAAAATCAACAATAAACATCAAGGGCCAAAACAGTCAAGAAAACTTAAAGAAACATCAAGAAAAAATAAGAAAAATTGAAGAAAAATCAAGAAAATTTGAAGAAAAATTGAAGAAAAATCAAGAGAAATCAAGAAAAATCAATAGAAATCAAGAAAAATCAAGGGAAATCAAGAGGAATTGAAGATAAATCAAGAAAAATTAAAGAAAAAAAATCAAGAAATACTGAAGAAAAATTGAAGAAAAAAAAAAAACACAAAAAAAAAAAAACAAACAAATCACCTTCCCATTCGAATACTCTGCAAAACACGAATAAACCTCGGATCCTTCTGCCGATGCACCTGCACCAACTCCACACAAACAAACCGGCACTTCTCCCACACCCCCACCTGAAAACAAAACAAAACCTTCTCCTTGCCCCTCCCAACCGGCGGCAACTGCAGAAAATCCCCCGACAAAATCAACTGGATCCCCCCGAACACTTTATCACTCTTCCTCGCCCTCCTCGCTGCCGCCTCCAACGCCACAAAAAAATCGCCGTCCACCATCGACACTTCGTCAATTATCAAATGCTGACACTTGGACCACTGTGACGTCATCGTGTTCCGCTCGCTACCGGCGAAACTATGCAAAGTCACTCCGCCCACGTGACACGCCGCCACCCCGGTGCTGGCACACACGACCGTGTCTTCCGGTGGCAAAACACCGACTAATTTACGTAATAAAAATGATTTTCCGGTGCCGGCGCTGCCGGTAAAGAAAACATTCCGTCCGCTTCGCACCGCGTCGACCACCTTTTCTTGTTCGCCGGTCAAAACGGAATTTAAGTCGATTTTGGTCCGTTTTCGACCGGGATAAATGTTTTCTTTGTCGATAAACTTTCTTTTAGTCGTGTTCGGCGTGTCGGGTAATTTTCCGGACGGTTTTTCGGACGTTTTCCGGGGTTTTTCAACGAAAATCGGACTAATTTCGGTCAAAATGGCGGATTTGCTGCTTAGAAGTCGATTTCTTGTCGATATTTTCGCTTTTTCCGATGAATTCTTCGAGAGTAATGTCTGGATGAAGGTGCTGAGTTTATCTGGTGGACAATTCGAAAAGAAAATTATACTTTTTATGGTCGGAAACTCTATCGATGCTTTTCCTTCTTTTATAAATTTCCGGTGTATCAGGTTTTCCTTGTTGATGGCGAATTTGTCGTTCGTGTTCGCCACGTTCAGTTTGAGGATTATATCACCGAAAATGTTGCGGCATAAGTTAACCCGGGTGTTTTTATACGTGTTCCGATGACCGTTCGATTCTATGGCGACCGTGCACGTAATTTCGGACGATAAATTCTCGTTCATTTTTGGGTTAAAGAGACGACCACAATTTGAAACTTGCGGGTGAGCGCTTTGATTGGTCGAGAATCATAATGGCTGCAATTTGAACCAATGGGGAGGCGATGTGGTTCCATGCGAGTTTTTGGATGGGGAAATAGTAAACTGGAATCGCTACGTCGTTGAGTTTTGCTGGTTAAAGAGACCACCACGAGATGAATGGGTGAGTGCTCTCTCATTGGTCGAGATTAATAATGCTGGTAAAACGAACCAATGGGAAGTCGATGTGGTTCTATGCGAGTTGTGGATGAGAGAAAGTGAACTGGATTCGATATATCGTTCGGTTTTACTACGCCTAACATGCAAGGAGAATTGAAAGGTTTGTTTTGATCGTTTTCGAACGTTTTTTAAAATGATTTTAACTGCTTATTTCGGTTTTCTAGCGTTGTTGTCGAAGTTAACGAACCAAGGCACAGATAATATAAGACCTGCGTGTAAAAAATGCGGATATGGTGAGGATTTTGACGTTTTTTGACTTTATTTCATTATTTTTTGTGTTTTTTTTTTTAGCTGGGCATTTGACTTATCAATGTAAAAACTTCGTAAAAGTCAACCCCGACAAGGATATCGTGCTGGATGTGAGCAGCACGAGCTCGGAGAGCGAAAGCGAGGAGGAATTAGGAAGCACTTTCAAATTTAAACGCGAAAAAAGTACAATTTTAATCATCCAATAACAAAATACGAATAAAACGTCGAATTAACGGCTTATTTTATTTTATTTTTTTGTAGAATCCGAATCGCCCGCGCCGAAATTAAAGGCGAAAAAGAGAAAACACAAAAAGAAAAAGAAGCACGACACGGACCAATCCGATTCCGAGCCGAAACCGAGGAAAAAGAAGCCGGAATCCGACGAATCCGACTCGGACGACGAACCGAAACCGAAAAAGAAGAAAAAATCAAGCCACAAGCACCAAGCGCCAGATTCGGATTCCGAATCCGATTCGCATAAACGCAAACACAAGCGCAAATCGCACAAGAAAAAGAAAACTAGAAATTGATTTATCATCTTTATTGTTTAGATTCTATTTTTGTATACAGTGATAAGTGGATTTTTCTCGTATTAAATGCTCTTTTATGATCCAAAAAACCTGTAAAAATGGCGGATGTGTGAATTGTTTACATTTTTTCATGATTTCACTTACACTATCATTAGAAACATGACAAATACATTCCATATGCCGATGAACACGCGGAATTGACGTAGTAATTGCAGGGATTCGCGGACTTTGTCGCCGAGCGAGGGGTCCGTGAGCTGGGCCATGAATTCGTCGGATTCTTTCTTTTTTCTGCGAGAAAATGGCGGAATTAGTTGAATTTCGCGTTGTGAATTAAAGGCTTTTTTTTTTTTTACAGTTTGAAATTGAGAACTGCGGCTGCGTTTATTAATAACGTCCTGTAAATTAGAAGGGGATCGTTAGAATGTGTTTTACGGTTGAAATTTATCGATTTTTACCCCGCTATTATGATTTCTGACAGCATTTTGTGTGCGTGTTTTTAAATGTCAACAAACATGGCGGATGGGAATTTCGCCAATCTGCCACCAGATGCCACAACCAATCGTGCCAAGTTATGTTGTTTAATGTTTTATATAACTATAATAGTTAAACCATTATTTATTAGTGAGTAATATCATATTGTTATTTAATTAAGGAGTGATGTAAAAATAATTTAAAAAATAATTAATGGTTTTATTTCTGACATTTAATTTTTTTTTTTTGGTTTGCATTTTTACTTCCGGTTTGAGATAATAATTATATTTAATTTCGACGTTTTACTTTAATTTTTATTGTCGATAACGATTTAATCTTGATTTGATAAATGAAATCTTTTGTTTTGTTAATTGTCACGGCGTTAAACACCAAGGTGACGTAAACATTCGTCTGCTCTTGACGTAGTATGACGTCATCGCTGCAGTAAACTATGACAGCAGCATGGCCGACTGAAGGTTGCGAGAGAGTTGAAGGTAAAGTGTAAAAACCAAACAAGTAAAAGCGTTTTATTTAATGACAACGGGAGTAATTTGTTTTTAAATACTGTCGTTGCATTGCATAACGCATTATGCAATTTGCACTACACAGCGCTCTATTCTATATGTGCAGTGATTAGTATCCTGTACTCTATGTGGACAAGGCCGCGGACATTACGGTGGCCTTGATTGGCTGTTAATTACTTTGTTTTGTTTCAATGCTGCGTGACTGAATTCAAAATGAAAATTTAAGGAAAACAAAAATAAACACCAAAATTTCTATTTTTGTATGATGATTTTATTTTATTTTAAATTTAACGTTAAAATAAAATAAATTTTCTTAATTTTGCGTCGTCTGCTGTTGAAATTCTAACAGCAGGACGACACCGCACGTTTTAATCGATTATCATCGGTTCCGGACGACCGCTAGCAAACATTAACTGCGGGATGCAAACAAAAACACAAAACCATAACAAAATTAATTATTTTTTACTCTTTTCCATCCAAATTAAAAAACGTAAAACAAATTTTGGTATCTTCCTCGGTTTAGTGCGTCGACGCGATTGGACGAGCTTCAACCAATGAGCGTCGAGAATGGATCCAGCTGACCTTGTTGCCAGGTCTACTCCCTTTACTTTCTCCATCTGATTTACTTTGTTATTGGCATCTGATGGTGGCGCACCACCATTTTCCAGCTTCTACTTTCTTTATGTGGAGCCAGACGTCACTTACCAGACAAGTTGATGCCATCCAAAACGCTTTAGCCATAAAAGTAAGCTGTAATCTACACCCTACAAGTGTCTAAATCATGAATGACTCCCTCATAATGCCACAAACTTGCTTTTGTTTTCCTATGACACTGCTAATTAACAACAAAGAATTGTGTTGTTGTCATTTGTGCATGCTCTGATTACATTTTTAGATACAACTAAATGATGCACTTAATTATTTCTTAATTACTGATTATTTTTCTTAATTAATTATTTATTTATTTGGGTAAGTATGGGTGGGTCAGCTAGTTCTATCTGGCTCTGGATTTAGTGTCAGTGTCAGCAGTAGTGGATTTATAGGTTGCTAGAAAAAAAGCCATATGTGGCTATGGGGCCCCCATGTGGCTGTGGGGGGCCCAAAATTCTAAAAAAAAAAAAAAAATTCCATAAATTTCCATAAAAAATATTTAAAAAATAATTTTTTGGAATTTATTTTTGTTATTAGGGTCCCTGCTGGAGGGGAAAAAAGCCATGGGGCACCCTTGTGGCTGTGGGGGCCCAAAATTCTAAAATAAAAATAAAATACATAAGTTTTTATTAAAAATATTTAAATAATAATTTTTTGGAATTTATTTTTGTTATTAGGGTCCCCAAAAAGGCTGCTGGAGGGGTCCCCAGAGTGCCAGGAGTGGTGAAGCTTCACTGCAGTGCAAGTGTTGCTCTACCTGTTTGACCTTTAGTTTGATTTTGAAGCCCCAGATGACCCAAGTTTTTCTTCCTTAATGTCAGATGTTAATATTTCATTCTAAATTGAACAAACAACAAGTTTGTTTTAATTAACATTTGGTTGAGCCTCATCATTTAGTTATTACCACAGGAAGAGATAAACATCTGGCTGGTGTTAATGGCTTCAAAACTTATCATAAACTAAATTTGGAATGTTCTAAAAATGTTTTTTTTTTAAACTACAAAAACAACTGTTGCATTTCAAATTGAACCTGAAGTGTTCAATGACTCACTCAGGACATTGACTAATAACAACAAAACCTACCTTTTCCTCGAGCCTTTTCTTTTGTCCTGATCTGATTATTCAATTCCTCATCAGTGGTTAAATGAAAGTAGACACTTGTCTGCACAACCAACAGCCTAAAGTCCTCTGAACTCTGATGTCACTGACACCTAAGCGTGATGATGTAGAAATGTTTTTTTTTCTCTTCCTTTTGAGATATCCTAATCTTAGCTCATTAGGTTTCAGTCAGCAAAATTGAGCATAATTTGGATGGAATTTGTAATTTTGGAATGCTGAGAATTGTTGAGAAATAGTTTTCTTATCGCTGTTTTTTTTTTTTATTTTATTTATTTTTTTTAGAATAGCCGATGTTTGTCATTACTTCATCGTGGAAGGTCTAGTTGGACAACAGGAAGTTGGATTCAGGTAAGGACAGGAGTTGAAACGACTTCCTACCCGGCAGCAAAAAGCCGATGTAATTATTGTCAGGACTGGACTGGGAACAAATTTAGTATTGAGAAATCTGGCTAGGCTTCGGTATCCCACCGGCCACACGGGGGTGTAGCGGGTGCAAGGCACCCGGATCTCGGGTTGTGCGTGGGGTTACGGATTTATGCATTGGGCCCCAGAAAAATAAAGCGAAAAGAATTAAAACGATAAAAACAAAATGAAATCACTCGATAATTCAACAAATAGGAAACCCACAATTCTTTACGCACCCGGGCGCTGGGTTAGTCCAGTCCAGATCTGCATGGGCCAGTCCAGCTCCCCTGCATGGGCCTTCCGGTATCCCACCAGACTAGTCCAGACCTGCATGGGCCTCCTGGTATTCAACCAGGCCAGTCCAGCCACTCTGCATGGGCCTCCCGGTATCCAACCAGGCCAGTCCAGACCTGCATGGGCTACCCGATATTCCACCAGTCCAGTCTAGATCTGCATGGGCCAGTCCAGCTGCTCTGCATGGGCCACCCGGTATCCAACCAGGCCAGTCCAGACCTGTGTGGGCTACCCGGTATCCAACCAGGTCAGTTCAGACCTGCATGGGCCACCCGGTATCCAACCAGGCCATTTTGGTGGGGCCTCTTGGAGTCAAAGTTATTTCAAATTAAACATCAGGCATTTAGTGAAGAATTTAATATAGGTGATGATGAAATAGTACAGTTCAACTTTTATTCACATAAAAATGCTTAACCAAACATGACATCAACCAAAACTTGGAGTTATTGGATATTTTTATGATTTAATGGCATGTGTGGGTGTGTGAGTTATTTAACTGCTGATGAAATTGTACATGACACATCAATACTTTCTCTTTCTTTATGAGTTTGTTTATAAGTCCATGAACTGATGAATAATGAAACTCTGCATTGGAAATGAGTCATGAGGAAATTGATGGTTTAGTAAAGCAATAAACAATAATCCACCTGACATCCTACTATCATTATTAGGTATTGATATTTTTATGATTTCTAATTCTAGAACTGTAAATGCAATGTGCAAGCAGAAACCTAGTTCGCAGTCTCCGCACCAAGGAAATGTGGATGTTTCTGCTCCCGCGACTACTTCTGGGTCTTCCAGCACGGTACCACCACCAACCACTATGCCTAGCGTAGGGGCTTGCTACAAGGGCGAGAAGAAGATGAGCACGCAACGAAGGTGTTCAACGAACCTTGTCGAGGAACAATTATTTTCTCAGGATGATAAGGCTGAGACGGATACTTGTGCAGTGGATGCCGCTAGCTCTGCAACCGTCGATCCTTGGTCGCCGGTCGTAGTGTCTGAAGTAGTTCCAGATCCTTATTGTCCCCGCCGAACGGCTGAAACTAGTGTCAAGCATTGCCTATTGCCGACGCATTTGTCTTGTGGAAGCGAAGAATTGCTGATTCCTCAAAGAGATAGTTCTTCCGAAGGACCTTTAGCGGTAGCTTGCTCGTCTTTAGGTATGGACTCCGAACTAGACTTGATACGCTTTAGCCCAGCCTCAGGGATCCAAATTGAGAAATACGATGAAGGAGATGACGAGAATGTGTCGGTGCGGAGAGAGTCCTGTGTGTTTTCCTGCGACAGAGTCAAATTCGAAGACGAAGCTTCAGACGCGGATGAGTTTGAGGATGCCGTGGATGCTTTCAATTTGGATTCTTACCAATGCCGCGGAAGCATCGATATTGTACAATTTCCCTTCGCTCCGCCACCGAGTTACAGCCGTGCCGACGTTAACTTATCGAGGGAAGCCTCGGATCTCTTTCTCGATGTGATCTTACCGAAGCGTCTTGGTTTACCTCAAGTGAAGTCGGCTGCCGAGCTCAGCGTGGCCAGTTCTAGTATCAGCCAAAAGTCGATGCCGATTTGCAGAATTTGCCATTTGCCTGCCACCGAAGAGGATCGCTTAATGTCACCGTGCCGCTGCTCAGGAACCATGAGGTTTATTCACACCAGTTGCCTCATGGTAAGTTCGACAAGAGAATTCAAAAGAACAGGTGTGAATATACTAGTTGCATACAGCACACAATATGTGTCCTGTGCAGCTGTGTTGTTATTATGCTGTAGACTGCTATTGGTCTGTTCTAGGGCCGGCTTCAGGCATGTTAAAACAGGGTCTGATCATATGGTTGCCGATCATTCTATCACAACAAAATGCTTGTTTATTTGATTTCTTTCACTATAGTTTGCTTAGTGTGTCCCAGTTAAGTCATGATGAGCACAAACTAAGCGACACTTGTTAGAAGCGGGCCCGATTAATGCCTTTAAAGGCTCTAAGCACTTAAAAGATTTTGATGCCCTTACACACCGGTATGTCTAATTCAAAATATATTACAATTATCATTGTGGGACCCCATCCCCGTGATGCTCTAAGCACATGGTTAATCTGGCCCCGGTTAGAAGTCTTGAGTTGACCGAGGCGATAAATGATTCTACTCTACTAAACGTATGGGGTGCATTAAGGCGAAAAAAAACTGATTTGGGTTTTTGCTGATAGAAGCCGGTCCTAGTTCAATGAATACTCAACAGCCACTGGTAGTCAATACTCTTCCAAAATTGAGGATATAGTTTGGGCCTAAAATAGATTGTGGAAGTTTTTTTTCTCTAATTTGTGGATGCAGTTTGGGCCTGAAATAGGTTGTGGAAGTTTCCTTTCAAACTTGAGGATGCAGTTTGGGGTTTAAATAGGTTGTGGAAGTTTCCTCTCTAACCTGAGTTATACGGTAAACAGACAGTGCTGTATTGCCAAAATCATGTTTTAAAAGAAAAAAACTTTAGTTCCTGATTTGGAATATTCCTGTTTACTACATTTTGGCCTCAATAGATTATTGCACACAACTGGCTTGTATATTTATCTAATAAACAGATTGCTGATCACAAGGTAATTGATCCAAGGTTGGCAGACACATGGGAGTTGCCACACCAAGTTCATGTCCTTGTGTAAATGGTCCACCCTGCCAACCAGGCCAAAATCTTACTTTTGGCAATTACAGTGTGTGTATAAATATTGTCTAGAAGATCAAGCTATGCAAGGAATGTTTGCTGGCATACAGAAAACTGGGAGAACCACAGAATTAAAAACAGTTGTAGTCATTCTTTTTGTGGAAAAAGGGATTTCTTTGGTGTCGCCGTTGTGTATACGCTTGGGGAATTTCTTAAAGGGAATTCTTGATGAAGCTCTAATTGTTTATTCTTTGTACTTCTCTTGCATTTTCTGTGAAGAAATGGCTTGAAATTTCAAGTAGCCGCACGAAGCGACCGCCGAGCTGTGAACTATGTTTATACCAGTATCACCGCCATAAGAAGTTCAAGGTAATTATTCTACATTTGATATTAATTGACATTTTGAAACAAAGACAATTTGGCCTAAGTCCAAATGATGTTGGCCAAGGCTATGGTCTCACTGATATCTGCTTCGGCAGGTGGCCGGCTAAAAACACCGCCGATACCCCGATATTACTCCTTTTTGAAAACTCAATAAAAATTACAGATTTGAATGTTTTATTCTTTGTAGACAGTTTACAAAAAATTGCAAACTTTGCAACATTATTTAAATTACATTTAAGTTGCCAAGTGGTATTGCAAATGTCCATGACAAAAAGACCATTAGTTCCATTTTCAATCCTTCATCGCTTAATTTACTGTAAAGTGATAAGTAGTATCCTTGTTGTGAAATGTACACATGAATTCTGCCACATGTTAAGAACTAGGTGGCCTTCAATTAGAAGATAAAATTCTACTTCCTGCAAATGCTCCGGTAGCATCCACACGCTAATGACAGAATCTTACTTTCCTTTGCAATTTAGATATTGAATTTTATCAATTTGGTCAATTTAGACATTTATTTTAGTCATAAGATATTGAATTTAGTCGTTTGGTCAATTTAGACTAGCATTGTAAAGGATATCATGTCGCTTCGGCATCTTGCATTCAATGGGAGCATTTATGGTGGACGGTGATGTGGTTTCTGTTATTTATGTTGGACACTGACGTCATTGTGGCGATGCAGCAAAGACGCACTCGGATACCCGAATAGAACCACGAACCAAGACCCACATCTTGCGACGAGTGCCTAATAGCCTCAGGGGTTAATTTGGCCCTTAAGCAGTCTGTTCTGAATGTTTTCGGGCCAGACTGCCAGTGGAATCCCCAGGCACTTTAAACAGACAGTTAATAGAGAACTTGCCGAACGATCCTAGCAGTCCTTATTGCCATTGTAGATGCTCAGGGATGGATCAGGATGGAATATCGGCCTACGGACCAGGGCCAGATTAGTACCCTCAGAGGTTCTAAGCACTTAAAAGATTTTGTCATCTTATATTTGTCTACCGGTATTAAACATGTCGTGGTGCCCGCTTTCCCATGATGCCCTAAGCACGTGCTTATATTGTTTAATGGTTAATCCGGCTCTAATCGTAGGCAATTGCACGGATTGAGATACCTGTAAACAAGATAAATAAACACATCAATTCACTCGCTTCATTTTCAGATACATAGTGTAGTGTTTGAATTTGATGTTTTATTGTAGTAATAAACGTTATTTTGAAAAGTGCCACTTTTTTTCAAATGTCCCGATTTTGGACCAGAGGTATCACTGAGCACCCTACCCTTACTGGTAGGGCTTAGCACGGGTAATCTAAACCTTACAGTATCGATGGTATTTGCAGGTGCGGCAATGGCAGTTACCTCAGTGCTCCAGACAGGACAAAGTATTACACATCATATTTGTTGCCAGTTTGATTGTCATGCTGGGCTGTGCTACAGCAACCATCCTCTGCTTCAAGCAAGACCGGGGAATCCGTAACTCGCTGGAGAAGAGCGAACTGAATAAATCGGAGGTGATCACCTTGGTATGCGGTGTGTTCTTCTTTGTCGCTTTCTTTGTGGCCATGTATGTGGAAGTGAAGTCAAGGAACACTGTCTACAAACTGTGCGTCAAGTTTATCTACCTGAACCAGCAGTGGTACATCGACGAATACGATAAGCGAAAAGATGTGCAACCAGTACCTGTATAGCACCATTGAATGCTAACATTTCTTTTCTTTTTTTAAACATTGGCAGAGTTGCACAGCTTGTAACTTGTCTAACAAGAGACCAGCTTGTTTAAGATTTTTTTTTTTTTTTTTTTTTCTTTTGGGATTCACTTATTAGCACAATTTGTTTGGAATTTGTAGTTTCAGATACTTTGAAACACATTAGTGTACTTTGAGGATATTTATCATCTAGAAGGAGACTGACTTTCCTCATTGTGGGATCATGTAGTGTGGATAATGTTAATTTTTGACTTTAAAAACAAAATCAGTGTCTTTCTATTATTAGCTGAAAATTGTAGATTTTGAGGTTGAAAAATTTGAATTTATTGGTTTTTGTTTGGTGCAGCATTTCCTCAAATAGATTTTGATGAGTAAAATGTGTTGCAAGTGTCTTGAAATACTTCCTTTTTTGCCATTTTTAAACAGCCTTATCACGATATTAAAATATTTTGATAACTATAATTATAAGGATAGAAAAAAAAGTTATAATCTTTTTTGAATTTTCAATGTGATATTAATCAGTAAAGAGTCTTTTTTTATTATTCATTTTTAAGAAAGTGTTGGTTTGATTTTTGAATTTGTGGGGGAAGATGGCGCCGCGGGTCTAGCGGTTGCATGGTGCCGGGCATCGTCTGCTTGAAAATGGAGGTTAGAGTGGATTTAGATCAATTAATGAACGAATTCGAGTCGCTGAGGAATGTGAGTTGGTCGATCGATGTGGATTTTAATTTATTTCATTGGTTTTTGTTTTGTTTTAGGTTTGTCTGGCGGTGGAATGCGAAAATAAGAAGTTGAAAAATGAAATTAATTTGCTGTTGGCTCAGCGCCATTTTGATGAGGATGGAAGGAATTCGTTGATGCGTGGTTTGAATTATCGATAATTTCGACTTTGAACATCACTTTTTAATGAGAGAAATTAATTTTTATTAGAGGTAGTAAACCTCCAGAGTGTAATTTGCACGCAACAAGCGAATTTGAACCGGATTGCGAGTTTTGAAGGCATTTTTTTCACGTTTTTTTGACGAAAATTTAAACATTTTTACGCATTTTTTGCTCATTTTAGACGAAAATAAAATATTCACGAGCAGAATCCACTCGCTGGAAGTGGAATTGAAAGATTTAAAGGTTAAACACGAACGAGAAATGGAAGAAAACGTGATTAAATGCGGTCAAAAGGAGTTGGAATTGAAGGACAAGTGGGAGAAAATGGAAATAAAATGGCGGCAAATGGTGCAAAACGAAAAGGAAAAGTTGCTAAAGGAGATAGAAGAGAAAATGAATGTAATTAAACAGTTGGAAATTAAAATTTCAACTATTCAGCAGGAAAACTGTGTGAAAATAACGCAAATGCAATTACAGGTGGTTATTATTTTGATAATTATTAAGAAATTAATTAATTAATTCAGACATTAACAGCTTTTCTGTGTGAATTTATTGCTTTAATGATATTTGCAGCACGAAGGGAAAATATTGAAACTGCACGACCAAATCGCTAGACTTGGCACGTCGAAAAACCCAATTGGGTTGTCCAACATGAACGACTCGTTTCGAAAGGTGTTTGAAATTTTAGTCATTTAAAACAAAAAAAAATTACATTTTTGGCTAGAAATAGTTTATTTTTGCAATTAAAAAATAATTTTTTAATGAAAATAATTAATTTTTGCAATTAAAAATTAATTTTTTAATGAAAATACTTTATTTTTGCAATTAAAAATTAATTTTTTAATGGAAATAATTTATTTTTGCCAGAAAGATTGAATATAATTAATTTTTGCCAGAAAAAGACTGAAAATAATTTATTTTTGCCAGTAAAAGACTGAAAATAATTTATTTTTGCCAGAAAAAGACTGAAAATAATTTATTTTTGCCAGAAAAAGACTGAAAATAATTTATTTTTGCCAGAAAAAGACTGAAAATA
>JAQFXT010001593.1:0-16526 GCA_034683725.1 Strigamia crassipes | reverse complement strand
AACACGTACTGCCACTTTTCTGCTCTCTTGTCTGCCCACTTTTCTGCCAAATGGGAACAAGCAGCAGAAAAAAAAATGTTCAGCTTTCAAAAATTTCTGCGGCAGAAACTTTTCTGTTGAGTTTTTGAGTCAAGTGGGAACCTAACATAACACTGCAAAGCAATGAGGTTCTTTTTTTTTTTCTTTTAAATGCATTGTTTGGTGAAACGCGTGTTGCAACAAAATATGCTTTTGCATCCTGAATTACTAAAACCGGCTATTTTATCACAAAGGCATGGTAGTTTCCAATGTAAACAAGCTTATGTTGAAATTGTTGACGCAACAAGCTTAAGGTTAAGATTACAAGTGTTTTATTTATCAAGAGGAAAAGGCTTATACACATAAACAACTGAGCCATGATTGGCTTATACAAAACGTTTAATGAATGTCGTGTTGATTATACGACCTTACCTAACATCTGCCATCTGGTGACATATTGACAACCGTAACTATAACGTACTACAGCTTTGTGTTTGGAATATTACTAGATTTACTTAATACCACTAGACTGTGTGACGATGACGTTCTGGGGGCAGAACTATTAGACCGGAGTATGCGTCATCTGACGTATAACGGGTCATTTTCGGTAGTGATGAACATTGAGTGTAAATCTTTGGCTAAGAGTGTGTGCAGGAATGAGGACAATGGTTTTTCTCAATACATTACATTTATTAAGACCGGATATAACCGCAGTAGCGGTTATCGGTTACGAAAATGGAACAAAATGCTATACATGGACTACGCCGACATTTGGCTCTTTAAATGTATCATAAACTTATATAAACACTAATCGAATACTTAGTTCGAATCGAGGGGTGGTTCTTCTGTGTACTGCGATCGGTCGAGGCATCCGAATTCCGTATTGCTGCATCGTCACAACAACGTCAGGGTCCAGGCGCATTATCGACGGACGTTTGTTTAACGTCGCTTCGGAATCAACGTCGTGGTTAACTGTAAGCTGAAACGGGAAAGGAATTGGACACGCACGGGGCTACTCGTTTGATTGCAGCAGTCGGTATTTGCCCAATGCATGTCGGTGTATTGGGAATCTTACCGCTAAATGTGGAAAGACTGGGAAGAATATCACGCTTAACATGCTTCCTCATGCATCTGCATGGAATTACTGTTAAGCGTAATCGGGACTTACTATCACCACACAGTATCTCTTTTCATCGCAGATCTACGCGGTATTTGAAATACATGTGGCGGTGTCACCATTCGCACCGCGTCGTGGGGCACACGCCCGGAAACGGCATCAATCAACAGGATCGGCAATGCACGTAATGGCTTCTGACCACAGCAATGGCCACTTTTTTAGCCGTCCGGCCATGAAATAGTAGCTTTTGTCACTTATTTGGCTTATTTACCATGTGCCTAAAAAATTTCGAAAATGTACGCTGCAAATTGAGACGCGGTAGATCTGGACGCTGTAGATTTGGACGCGATAGCTTGGGACGCGGCAGATCTGGACGCGGTAATTCCAGACGCGGTTGCAATTTTTTGCGCCAGATGACACGCCCCCCCCAAGTTTTGATCTAAGTGGCTATTACAATAATTCACAATGTACCAAAGTATTTTTGAATTGTGAAAGTGAACATGTGAAAACAAAGAAAAACAATTTCTTGCTTTATTTTGCATTTGGTAATAAGCAAAAAAAAAAGATTTAAAAAAAATTTGTTTTTTATGATTCCATAGAAAGATTGAATTTTGAGAAGTTCCATTTGGTGTACAGTTTCAACACTTTTATGTCATAATTTTACACGTTTTTTTTTTTTTTTTTTTTTTTAAATTTTTTATTGGCCAAAAACGATACAATTTGGTGCTTCCATAAACCAGTAAATACCACTTCTAATAAAAACATCTGAAAAACAAAAATTACATAAATGAGTTAAGCCGTGGCATTCATTGACCACATTGATGCAACACACAGCACTCGGTCTCAGACTAAACTTTGGTTATATTTATTCATTACAGTAACAGAATTACTTTACAGCAACATAACACAACATATACGACTTCTTTTCAAAGATATCCCAAAATCCTTCCGGTTGAGGCACACTTTTGTCGATCAAAACCAGCTCGAACGCAAATGCGCGAAACCCGGCACGTTTAAATCCTCGCTCGTACACATGAGGAGCAAAATAAAACCAAACAAACTCGAAAGCCGGTTGACCGCTCTCAAGTTTTGGCCCAACCACTTTGATTCTCTTCGCTTCTGCTGTCGGCGGAAGTGGGAAAACTTTTTCGATCCCGAATTGAGCTAGTTTGTCGTCCCAAGTTGGTTCCTCGAAGCAATTGTAACTGACACCGACAAAACGTCCACCGGGTTTGAGATTCTCGTAAAAGCCTCGACACATCGCTGCCAAATCGGCTGGCGATTCCGCATACGTAATGAGACGATTTGCCGTGACAAAATCGAACTGATCGATCAATCCCAAGTCGAATGCATTTCCGTATCGTTACTCGCAGTCTCCGCCTAGATTCTTGCAGTTTTCGAGCATAAGTGACGAGATATCGACGCCAACGACGCACGATGCTCCGCGAAGTTTGACCAATCTGCAGAATTCTCCTTCTCCGCACGCGACATCCAGCAGCGTTTTACCTCGTACATCGCCCAAGTAGTGCAAGGCTGAGGGGTACGCCACTTGATTGGCTTGCGGGAGTGAGTCTCTTCCACTGAAAGTCGAGGAAATCTCGTTCTGGTGCCACTTATTCTCTCGATCGTTCATATCCATCACTAAATAAAAAGTGCTGGGGTTATCATATTCATTATCTGCGTAACATTTGCTCTCTTTCATAGATAAACATTATGTGCTATTTGAGTTGCATGGGGCAAATCAATAAAAAATAAACATTTGATTTTTTATTTTGGTGTGGTTTGGAAAAATAAATATAATTCTATACATATGTAACATTGGAAAAAATAATAGTTTACAAGTTTTGAAATTTCAGAGTTTCAAAGTGACATTTACATATACTAGCTACATTCCAAAACGCCGTGTAAGTCGTTTTAGGCGTTTCTTGTCCGTTTTGTTTTGACCTCGTTTTAGGCTTTTTTTGGAATGGCCAAACAAAAATATCGTTTTGACCTCGTTTTAGTTAATTTCATTTTCTAAAAAAATTTTATTAAAAATTGTAATTGGTTCCATTTGGCTGTTAAATGTCTAATCGTGCAGTCAAAAACCAAATTTCCACCACACGGAAGAAGAAAGCAGTTGATTGTTTAGCAACAAACTACACTCGTGTTGTGTCTGTTAAAACGTGCTCTCATTCACGTTAGCGTTTTAGCCGTGTTAGCGCCACAGACACGGACTTTTGTCGGATGTGACGTCATACTGACGAACACGACACGAGTAAAACGACTAACACGCTACTTTTGGAATATAGCTACTGTTAGTTTTTAATATATTTGAATGTTAATTTGCATTTTGAAGATTTCTTAGTTTTTTTTTTTGGTGCAAGCAATTTACGAGCAATTTTTATGTCTCTGTCCTTAATTTTTTAAAATTTATTTTACCTTTGATTAAATAAATTAAATAGCATATTTGAGATAGCAACTGCAATGGAAAAAGAACTTGGTTTTCCAAAACGTCGATGTAAAACCAGCAGCGAAACGATTTTCAGAATCTGGAATGGCATTTGGTCATCGAAAACTGAAATTTTGTTTAGACGTCGACCGCCTAAAATTTTTTTTAACTTGGCCACTAATCGTCTGAGCATAATTCTTGGAAAACTGTAGTAATGAAATCTTCTAATTACAATGATGCACAAACAAATAAGAATTGCAGTCATTGTCATGTGTGACCACATACAGAATACATTGCAAAAATATTTTTCATTTTCTAATGTTTTGGGGATGTACAAGTATCTACCATTAGTTTTGGTAGGTGACAACTGGAAAAACCCAACATCAACTGGCAACCTGTGCGAATAAAGGACATTAGAATAAGAAACTAACGGTCTAATAACTATAATATGTGACCGATTGGCGGTCACTACAACCACATCCCAAATAGCCATCTACAATCCACCAATAACATAGGGGGTTGATGACGTCACCCATCATCAACCAATGACACGATAGTCCGCATGGGGACAGAAGGCCCTATAAAAGGGACGGACTTCCGGTCACGAGAGTCCTACTGGAACCAGCCCCAGAGTGGGTTGTGGATCCTTTGGTACTTCTTGTTGCCATGGCGGCATTTAGGGAACTGACTGGCATGTCATTCCCAGTATTGCGAATCTCGCATGGCTCGGACAATAAGAATCAGTTAACTACGCTGACCATTCGGTTATCCCTAACCAGGTGGTCGGCGTTTGGCCATTAAAGAGACTATCTCTAGACAAGTGAATAAAGGCTAACCAGCAATAATACAGTTTTTTGTGTCATTTCTTGATTACGTGTTGTGCATCCGGCGCTGTTCGTGGCCCCTAGCCTAAACAGCGTCCGTCCACTCTCACAAAAATCCCAATTAGAATTTGACGTTCTGTCTTGCCTTGACCACAGTATTAATATTATTTAAAAATAGACCGGCCAATGTTTTTAAGTCTCAATAGTTCTTTATGCCTTCTTGTGAACAAACTTACAGCTAGCCGTACCGCACAGTCAAAATTATGTTTGGAAATGGTTGTCTAATTTTTTAAACTTGCCTATACGTTGACGCAAGCAAGGTCATCCTACCGCTTCTGTGTGATAATTTTAATTTAAGCTTACTCATAGCTTACCTACAAATGGCAAGTTTGTAACGATCATGCTTAAGGCAATCCACGAGACTCTTCTCATATTGTAGCAGGAATCTAGAAGTTCTAGTGCAATCTAGTTGAGTTTTGAAAATATGAAAAGCGCACATTAAACGTGTTTGTAGGTGGAAAAAAGTTTACACAAACCACTTGCAAATTTTAGACAGCTGCGAAACACTAGATTGGCATGAATGAAATGGCTACCGCTGTGTGGCATCGACTTCTCAATATGTTTAATAAAATTGGACTTTGGATAAAAAAAATATTTCCAAAATTAGACATTGTTTGGTAATTTTGTGGAGTCACTTGATTTACTTTGTACGTGGAAGTGGTTGGATGACACCAATGATAAACGCGCGCCATACATGAATTGTAGTTGAACGTTTTTCGTATCCACCACCTTTGATAAGTTCAATCCACAATGGCGCATAATGATTGCATTTGCTTTACAGGTGGGAAAAATAGATTTGTCACTAGGTGCAGCAGTAGTTAAATTGAATTTTTTTTTTTGAAAATGTTGAATTGAATTCCATTGCTGAAGAATCTGGTTGTACAAAGGAAACTAAGCTGTAAAGTCTTTTATATTGCAGTCAGTCAATTAATTTTTGTAACCATAAAAGACATTTTACTGCAATACCAGACGGACAATAAAATATGTTGAACTGCTTTTTATACCAAACTATAATTAAACTTCTCTCAATGCGTATCATTGTTTTTGTGGTAAAAATGAGTCAAAACAGGAAGAAAAAATGTGTACTGTATCTGTATTTTAGTATGTATGTATGTTGTGAAAGGCCCCTAGCCTCCAGGCCCCAATAAGTCTAGATTCGCCACTGATTACATAGGGAGCAGCAACGAAATAAAGGTCGACACATGTGTTGATGGCTCATTTAGGTGTATGTTTTGTTTCATTTCAAAAATTAAAATTTTATTTTACAGTTTACTGTTGTTTATATTTTGAATTAGATGTATGGGGTGAGTCAAAAGTCTGGATACACCTTTTTTCTTGAAAATTACTGAAAATATGTTAATTTTAATAATGCGGCCAAATAGGAAGTTGATGTTGAGTTATCCAGTTGTGACCTTAAATTTGACTTGGAGGGGTCATAAGATCGACCGATCATAGGATTTACTAAAACAACAAAACACCGCCATGATGTAGGTACGTAATAGCGACGCCATAAGATCTTTTGATCGGTCAATCTTACGATCGGTCGATCTTCAGATCGGTCGATCTTCAGATCGGTCGATCCTTTGATCGGTTGATCCTTTGATCGGTCGATATTGTGACCTTTTGCAGTTTGGATGTGTTTTGCCATGCGTCGATCTTATGATCGTCCATCTTGTGATTAAACACCGCCATGATATATCTAAACAAAGAATAAATGACTAAAGAATTAATTCGTTAGTCGTCTATTCTTTGTAGGATTATAACAACCAATATAATTTTTTTATTGACTTGGACCATGCACCTATTATGAAATTTAATGGTCTTTTGTTTAAGACAGGATATGAAGATAACGAATTTGATTGCGTGAGCAGTGTCTTTTCAAGTTATGGATTTGAACGATCGAGAGAATAAGTGGCACCAGAACGAGGTTTCCTCGACTTATAGTGGAAGAGGCGCACTCCCACTATCTAATCATGTGGTGTATCACTCAGTCTTGCACTACTTGGGCGATGTACGAGGTAAAACGCTACTGGATGTCGCGTGCGGAGAAGGAGAATTCTGCAGATTGGCCAAACTTCGCGGAGCGTCGCGCGTCGTTGGCGTCGATATATCGTCACATATGCTCGAAAACTGCAAGAAACTGGGAGGAAATTGCGAGTACCGATATGGAAATGCATTCGACTTGGGAATGATCGATCACGTTCAGTTCGATTTTGTCACTGCAATTCGTCTCATTCCATATGCGGAAACGATGGTCGATTTGGCAGCGCTGTGTCGAGGATTTTACGAGAACCTCAAACCCGGTGGCCGTTTTATTGGTGTCGGTATCAACTGCTTCGAGGAACCAACTTGGGAGGACAAACTCGCTCATTTCGGAATTGAAGAACTTGCGCCACTACCGAAGACCGCAGAAGCGAAGAGAATCAAGGCGATTGGGCCAAAACTTGAGAGCGGTCAACCGGCTTTCGAGTTCGTTTGGTTTAATTTTGAACCTCAATTGTACGAGCGCGCATTTAAACGTGCCGGTTTTCGCACATTTGCTTTCGAGCCGGTTTTGATCGACAAAAGCGTGCCTCAACCGGAAGGGTTTTGGGATATCATCGAAAAAAAGTCACATTTGTTATGTTATGTTGCTGAAAAATAATTCTGTTAATCTTGTAATAAAAAAATAAAACTATAGTTCAATTGTGAGTCATTTTGTAGCGAGCACATGCACTTAAGATTAGAGGTACACTCAAACCAGGGGTCAGTGCTAATCAAGATTCTCTGGGATTTGCACGGTTGGACTGGTTACAAAAAGGATAATTTTAGATCCTCAAATATACGTACCGTACAGCTACAAATTGTGGCCTAGACCAAATAGTGCCTATGCCTATTTAAAGGCCTATTTTAGGCGATAAAATCCAATTTTTAGGCAATAATAGATCCAAATAGGCGCCTGCAGGTTGGGATTAAAAATGGTTGGTAACTGCTGAATCTGCTTTACTCGATTTAGCCTCAAACGTTTTTCATGTTGCGTGAAAAGGTTTTCGACCTTAATTCAAGCTAAAATGTTATATTCTGTCTTCTGATAGATATGCCATTTTATATCTGCATTTTTGTGTATAAAATAAGCATTTTAGTGTTTAAAACATTCCCCCTGGTGCTCAATTAGACCACACTTATATTGCAGAAATTGTTCCATGGGCGCAGGCCATTACTTAGGCCAGGCTCCAATTCGGTGCGAAACAGCATTTGGTTTGAATGTACTTAGGTGCATGTGCAATTGTTAGAACTCATTACAAAAAGACTTGAACTTTGGTTTTATTTATTCATTACAGTAACAGAATTACTTTTCAGCAACATAACACAACATATATGACTTTTGTTCGATGATATCCCAAAATCCTTCCGGTTGAGGCACACTTTTGTCGATCAAAACCGGCTCGAAAGCAAATGTGCGAAAACCGGCACGTTTAAATGCTCGCTCGTACACATGAGGAGCAAAATAAAACCAAACAAACTCGAAAGCCGGTTGACCGCTCTCAAGTTTTGGCCCAACCACTTTGATTCTCTTCGCTTCTGCTGTCGGCGGAAGTGGGAAAACTTTTTCGATCCCGAATTGAGCTAGTTTGTCGTCCCAAGTTGGTTCCTCGAAGCAATTGTAACTGACACCGACAAAACGTCCACCGGGTTTGAGATTTTCGTAAAAGCCTCGACACATCGCTGCTAAATCGGCTGGCGATTCCGCAAACAAAATGAGACGATTTGCCGTGACAAAATCGAACTGATCGATCATTCCCAAGTCGAATGCATTTCCGTATCGGTACTCGCAATTTCCGCCAAGTTTCTTGCAGTTTTCGAGCATAAGTGTCGATATATCGACGCCAACGACGCGCGACGCTTCGCGAAGTTTGGCCAATCTGCAGAATTCTCCTTCTCCGCACGCGACATCCAGCAGCGTTTTACCTCGTACATCGCCCAAGTAGTGCAAGGCTGAGTGGTACACCACTTGATTGGCTTGCGGGAGTGAGCCTTTTCCCGCGAAAGTCGAAGAAACCTCGTTCTGGTGCCACTTATTCTCTCGATCGTTCAAATCCATCGCTGAAATGAAACTGCTCGGGTAATCACCTTCATTATCTGCGTAATATTTGCTCTTTTCCTTAGATAAACAGTTTGTGTTATCTAAGGTGCACGGTGCAAATCAATAAAAAATAACATCTGATTTTTTTATTTTGGTGTAATTTGGAAAAATGAATATTATTTCGAAAAAAGAAGACTTTACAAGTTTTGAAAGCAATGTAAAGTTAATGTAAATTAGAATTTTGAGAAGTGTAAAGTGACATTTACAAATATTGTGATTTTTATTTTTAATCAATCACTTTACAACATTTAAAACTATCGTTTACTTTAAATTTAAAATTAAATTTGTGATGGTTTCAACGGTTGTTAATACACAGATCTGCCAAAACTTGAAAGCGGTCAACCGGCTTACGAGTTAATTTGGTTTTATTTTAATGCTCAATTGTGCGAGCAAGCATTTAAACGTGCCGGTTTTCGCACATTTGCTTTCAAGCTTGGTTTTGATTGACAAAAGTGTGCCTCAACCGGAAACATCATCGAAAAAAAGTCACATTTGTTGTGTTTTGTTGCTGAAAAATAATCCTGGTAATCTTGTAATAAAACACTAAAACTAAAGTTCAATTGTGAGTCATTTTGTAGCGAGTTCAATATATCGCACATGCACTTAACATCAGAGGGACACTCAAACCAGGGGTCCGTGATAATCAAAGATTCTCTGGGACTAAAATCCATTTTTTTTAGGCACAAATAGATTCATAGAGGCATCTGCAGATTAGGATTAAAATTGGTTGGTAACAGCTGAATTTTTTTTATTCGATTTGCCACATGTTGTGTGAAAAGATTTTTGATCTTAATCCAAACTAAAATGTTATCTTGTCTTTTCTGATTGTAGGAAATAGATATGGCATTTTATATCTGCAGTGTGGATAGCACTAGCTGCTATCACAAAACACATAACACGTATTAAGTCTTATTTCTGCAGTAGGTTTATTGAAAAGATGGCTTCTAATGATGGGCTAACTGCCATCTTGAAGTGTGGGCTTACAATACAGGGCTCTGAATCAGCTACTCTTAAAGACCAACGATTCATCGCCTTTAAAGGAATTCCTTATGCAGAACCACCAACTGGGAATTTGCGCTTTAAGGTTTTTTTGTTTTTTTAATTTTTATCTTTTTACTACGAGGCTACTAAGGCTTAAGCTTAGGGCGTCTGACATAGTGCCCCTAGGAAAGAATATATGTGAATATACAACTTTGCAATTGAGTTTTTTTCTCTATCTTAAACAGTTTAAAAGTTAGGAAAGGAATGACCTTGATCCCAGTGCTCAAGGTCAAGTTTGAAGTCACCATTAATTTCAGCATGGCCAACTTCGTATATGAGCTAATTGTAAATTCAAGAAATATTCTTCTCTTCTGAAATATTGTTGGGGAACAGACTTTTCTTCCATTCTGTATACAGTACAGTTTCTGTAATTCGACAGTTTGCACGTCCTACACGTCCAGTGGTCCTACAGGTCTGTACAAGACATTTTCGGGTTACGACTTATCCATGTGAGAAGGCGAGATAGAGGGAAAATGATGTGTAAAGTACGGTACTGTCAGTTACTAGTTGTGCGTTCAGTACCCTGCATTGTGTGATTAGTTTTGCTAAGTTGGTTTATTAATAAACAGAATGATTTGTTCTTGAAGTTCTGTAATCCGACAATTTGCAGTAATCTGACACCCACCGGTTTGGTATATGTCGGATTATTGAGACTATTGTATTTGTAAGCTAAGTCTGTTTAGGAGCCCGCTAAGTTTGTTGAGAAATCTTCATTTCTTTACTATTTTAGCCACCTGTGCCTAAAGTTTGGACTACGACACATTTTGATGCTACACGTGATGAGATAGAATCACTCCAAAACGACATAACCAATAACGTAACAGGCCAGGAGGATTGTCTCGTTTTAAATGTGTACACACAAAAAGTATGTCTAATGAAGTTCTTTATTTTCTTGTTGTTTTTTCAACGACTTTTTGTTTTAGACTCAGGCCAAAAAAATTCCTGTTATTGTTTACATACATGGAGGAGGATTTAACACGGGTTCTGGCATAATGCACGGACCTAGAAAACTGCTGGATCAAGATGTGGTGCTGGTGACAATAAATTACAGACTGCACGTCTTTGGTATTTGAATTTAAAAAAAAAAATTGTTTGGATTATTCTAATTGGTATTTCAGGTTTTCTTAGCACTATGGACAAAGCTTCGCCAGGGAACTACGGATTGCTAGACCAAATACTGGCTCTCCAATGGGTTCGAGATAACATTGAAGTCTTCGGAGGCGATCCAAACTGCGTCACAGCCATTGGTCACAGCGCTGGAGCCGGTTGCTTAATGCATCTTATGCTCTCACCGCTTGCAAAAGGCATATTTACTTGCATTAATGACGCATTTTGCATCTTGAGCAGGGCCGTATTAATACCTTTAGATGTAAAATGTATTACGAAATGCATTACGAAATGCACAAATAGTGTAACAATTCTCAGTAGTAATATACCTAGCACGCCGAGTAATTGTCAAATAATTAGGTCCGCAGGCATCTTTTTTTTGATAAGATAACGAGTTGGCACTCGTGATCTTATCTGACAAAAAGATGAGTGCTGACCTAAATTTGACAATTACTCAAGCGCGAGGTGTATTTTATGAGAGAATTTACCGATAGAAAATTGGAGAAACGACCATGAAGATTTCAAATGTAATCAAAATGCCATTTGTTTTTTGGTTGTAAAAACCCACAACAGATGGCGCAAAGGACAAGCGTGAATTGTCGAAATAGTGAATGTAGCCATCTACAGCCACCAATCCGAAAGCTGGGGTTTGTTACGCACTTCGGGATTGGTCGGACGAACGACGGCCGTTTTGTTACGCCGTTCTCATTGGTCGTCGAAGCACCAGAGAATATTATCGAAGCTAGTGGTAAATTCTCTGCGAAGTACTATACACTTTGGAATGCGTCGGTGTAATACATTTTAGAACCACACGGTCTCTCTTGCACAACTAAATGCATCGTAAAACCAGCTAAAGACAGCAAAGTCATTTAAGCCTTCAATATTTAACGCAGTCATTGTGTTTTTCCTTTTATAGATTTATTTCACAGAGTAGTTTTAATGAGTGGTAATTCATTATGCTCTTGGACGTTGAAAAGAAATCCTAAACCTTGGACCATTAAATTGGCACGTGCTGCAGAATGTGACAGTTCGAATTCGGTTGAAATTGTCGATTATTTACGAAAATTACCAGCACTTAAACTGCTTGAAATTCACACGAAGCTCTGTGTCAGTCAATATAACCCAAAAAATCATACACAGTGAACTACAATCAGTTTTATTTATTTACTATAGAAGGAAGTATTGATTCCAATGAATCCAGTTATAGATGGTCATGTATTACCAGATGATCCACTTATCCTGTTAGAAAAGGGCTTAATTGTCAACAAAGTACCAGTTCTGATTGGTCTAACCAAAGACGAAGGCTTACTGTTTCTACCAGGCAAGAGAAGCCTATAATGTTGCAATATAAAGTTTTAAACCTCACAATATTATGTTTAGTTCTCACGAAACTCAGTGGAGGCATGCCGTATTTGGAAATGATTTCTACGGGTACGGCTCTGCCTTTACTAATGAAAAAAGAATGTATCAGTACTGAAACGAGAGAATTAGTAAGAAATCGATATTTTAAATCGATTGGTCCCAAAGATGAAGATTTGTTTCATAATGCCCTTGCTAAAGTATGTATATCGTAATGTTGAGATACGATGCTTTGTATACCGTGGGATTTTTCTTAGGTTTTTAGTGATGCGGCTTTCGTGACTCCCCATTACAAATCAATTGGCTCGTTTGTTAATGCTGGAATTCAGACGTTTGTTTACTCGAGTGATTACCAAGCGGAATACGGCCTTGCAATACCTCGGGGTGTTGATACGATTAGAGGTATTTTACACGTTTGTTGTATTGCTATGTATTGATATCAATTTTTTTTTAGGTGTTGGACATGGAGACGATTTGTATAGTCTGTTTGACTGTAGGAAAATGTTTCCATTTCATTGCGAAATTCCCAATAACATTACGGAAGATACTTTCCTTCAAGTTTGGACTAATTTTGTTCAATTCGGGTACGTTAAAACACTAAACGCATTCATAAAGTAATTTAGACAAAACAGCATTTTAAACAACATGCTTAAACGGCAGAACAGCCATGTTGGTATTTAGTAGGATATGGAGGGATTGGGAGAGGATGTAAAGTTGTGACCGATTAGCGGTCACTACAACCATACTTCCACTGGTCAGCAACCCACCAATAACATGGAGGGTTGAGGGTTGATGACGTCACTCGTCATCAATCAATGACGCGGTCAGCCTGGGACAAGGGGCCCTATAAAAGGGGTGAGACTTCCTGTCAAGGGGAGTCCTCCTGGAACCAGCCCTCGAGTGGGACCTTGGTTCTTGGCCTCTGTTGTTGCCATGGTGGTAGTTAGGGAACTGGCCGAGCGACCTGCCATTCCCAGTACCGTGATTACCGCATGGCATATAGACAAGTAGCATATTTGACCAGGCTGACCATGTGGTTAACCCTAACCCCGTGGTCGGCGCTTGTCCAAGGTTGGGTGATGGCAACATCACCCTGAGCAACAGGAAAGACATTAAAGAGACTGCCCTTAGACACTGAATAAAGGCTGCAAAGCAATAATACAGTTTTTTGGTGTCATTTCTGGAATACGTGTCGTGCGTCCGGCACTGTTTAAGGTTCCCAAACCTGAACAGTGTCCGTCCACTCTCACAAAGTAAGGTGCGAACCTAGATGTGTAAACCGGGTGTATGTCTGCCGGAAGAAACAACAAAACAAGTTAAATATGACTTTATGAATGCGCCTGGCGTGTCTCAACAACTTTGCTATTTTTTGGATGATAATCATTTTTCTGCAGAGAATAATTGTAATTATATGGATTGTTTTGTAGCATTCCTTCACATAACACTTCTTCTGGAAGAATCGACTGGACACCAGCAACTCCAGAAAGCGTAAAAATTTACCACCTCAATGATCCCATAACAATCCAGGCAGTGAAGCTCAATGATTTTACATCCGATGTGGATTTTTGGTTTAAACAAATACCTGCGACTATTATAAGTGAAGAAAATGTATCAAAACTGTGAAAAATTGACCAATTATGTAAAGTTTTAATTTATTTTTATTCTGTCCATAGTTTGCGCATTACGTCTAACAATTTGTTGTAAACTAATGGCTTGATATCAATAGCCCACATGAAATCCAAATGATTGAATTTGCTTAGAGGAACTTGGTAGACCAAAGGAACATTTTTTAGTTTAGGGACTAATTCGCTCACGTCGGTTGGATCGGCTAAATAATCGTTGCTGGCCCAAAAAATTGCTATCGGCGTGTTGATACTTGATAAATTGTATATCGGTGGTGTCGACTAAACATTCAAATTTTAAAATGTTGAATAAGTCATTGCAAAATTGCGTTTTTACTTGATTGTAATGATTCCAATTTCCTTCGCTGCCGTAATCGTAAAATTGAAATTCCGGCGCTGTTATCAACTGCGCGTAGTGGATGAGAGTTTGAATTGATGTAGCATCCGGTGTATGATAAAGGTGGACCGGAAGTCGAGTCTATAAAGAAATTGTCTATTCAAACTGTTACTAAACTACGTATTATAGTCTTCTCATATAGAAGAATATAAATATTTGGTTTACCGCATTGGTCTGAGAGTAGTCGAATCCGCACAAGAGAAACATTGTGTTTTCACAAATAACTCGAAGTGGTGAGTCGCATATAGTTCTAGCTAGAAATTCCTCAATTTTTGGCGGTAGAAAGAATTTTCCATTTTTGAGGAACTTGTAAAGCCATTCTACTTCGCTAAGAAAGTGGCTCAACACCCTGAAAGCACCCCGGATGTTATGCGTTAGTGTCACAGGAGCCAAAGCAAAACCGGCTTTAATCTGCGAAATCAAAATCGATTTAATTAATTTAGTTAATTTAATGTAACTAATTAATTTAGATTAAATAGCGTGTGAATAATGGCACTTGAATAATGGCAGTCGATTTAGTTTGTTTTCGAAAAGAGCACTCGTCCAGTAAATGGGGGATCTGGGTCCGATTTCCGGCTCGTGACTTTTCAGAGTACGTAGGGCACGAGTGGTCTTATCTGACAAAAAGATGAGTGCTGACCTAAATTTGACAATTACTCAAGCATGATGTGTATTTTATGAGAGAATTTACCGATAGAAAATCGGAGAAACAACCATGAAGAGTTCAAACGAGATCAAAATGCCATTTGTATTTTGGTTGTGAAGACCCACAGCAGATGGCGCAAAGAACAAGCGTGCATTATCGAAATGGTGAATGCAGCCACCTACAGCTACCAATCAGAAGGCGAATGGGGTTTGTTACGTGCTTCGGGATTGGTCGGGCGAACGATGACCGTTTTGTTGTGCCGTTCTTATTCGTCGTCAAAGCACCAAAGAACATTATCGAAGCGAGTGGTAAATTCTCAGTGGAAATTTACTGAGCATGCCGAGCAATGGTCGAACAATTAGGTTCGCACAAATCTTATCTGACAAAAATTTGAGTGCTGACTTAATTGTGACCATTACTCAAGCGCAAGGTGTATTTTATGAAAGAATTTACCGACAGAAAATCAGAGAAACGAGCACGAGGAGTTCAAATGTTCAACTGAAACTTTGAATGCACCTTATTTAACTTACAATATCGTTGTATTCAGGTTGGGAAGACAGCAAAGAAAACAGCATTGTGGTTCCCATGGAATGACCAACATAGTAGATTTGTTTGTATTTGGTGACATTAAGCATGGTTTGGATGACCGAAGTCACATCATATTTAGCCATTTCATCAAAACTAAAAATCCAAACGAATTTATAAATTTATTTGTTCATGTATTTATTTCTCCACTTCTAACAATTTCTATACCTGAATTCCCAAAACCGTTTGTCTTGTGGCGAAAACCTGGTGTTATTATACCCGCACACGGTGCCACGGATATTTCCCAGCCACACATCGTATCCAGCATCAGCTAGTATGTAAGCTGCAAGAAATAAATATATTTTATAGTTAAAAATTAAAGTGATTTACATTAGATGGTAGCTGCACTTCTTACGTAGATTTTTGTCAGGTGTGTTGGTGACCCAGACAACAGACGATGCGAGTAAACCATGTTGAATGAGCACTGGTTTACCCGGTGTTGTTTTAAATACGTTTTTCCCGTGAGGAATTCGTTGTATTTTGAGTATGTAACCATCTGGGGTTTCAACTACATGTTCTTCTACTGGGTACCCATGGTAATTGATTATTTCTGACTGCTCAACAGGTATTTAAATGTAAGAAAAAATAACAGTATTAAAATCGCTTTTAATGAAACTTTTCAACAATTTGCTGCAAACGCGGCTTATAAGGAAACAACTGTGGCATGACAATTGATGCCCTAATTAATTACAGCACAGATGAGATACAAACAACAAAACATTCCAGACAACGCGAGTTGCCAATTGTGGTCACAGGGTCATATTTCGACGTATCTACGACGGTGTTTGAAACAACAAAATGGCGGAGTGACTAGTCCTTCTCTATTAGTCCAAGATTAAAGCCACCAGAGGGACAAGACCCCCAAGCAGATTGGCAACAGAAGACACCACCCTTCTCTGACGTTTACACCAGGGGTGTTAGCGACTCGGGCCAATAGAGTGTTCCAGATTCACTTTAGATGATCTCGGCTCTTTGGGCGACTGTTTTTGACGATCATCTGCATGATTGTGAAGGCAGGAAGCAGGATCAGATTTTGGGCCAACTTCTGTGACGGTTTAAAACCGTATTCAAGTTAAAAATCCGACACTAGATGGCGCGATTGCGTCTAAATACGTCAGTTTTATTCCAAAAGTCATAAAACGATTGTTTTATAGAAATAAGACAATAAAAACATTCGTTTTATATGTCTAGAGAAC
>JAQFXT010001592.1:0-16532 GCA_034683725.1 Strigamia crassipes | reverse complement strand
TCAGATGGAAAATTGTCAATTTCAGATGGAAAATTGTCAATTTCAGATGGAAAATTGTCAATTTCAGATGGAAAATTATCAATTTCAGATGAAAAATTGTCAATTTCAGATGAAAAATTGTCAATTTCAGATGAAAAATTGTCAATTTCAGATGAAAAATTGTCAATTTCAGACGAAAAAGTCTCAATTTTAGACGAAAAAGTCTTAATTTTAGACGAAAAAGTCTTAATTTTAGACAAAAAAGCCTCAATTTTAGACAAAAAAGTCTCAATTCCAAACAAAAAAGTCTCAATTCCAAACAAAAAAATCGCAATTTGTTGTGAAAATGTTATATTTTTCACATGTGAAAAAAAAAATATTTTTGCAACAAACTGCGTTTTATCAAGCGAAAAATTACTCACAAAATAATGTAGACCCAAGGCCCCCACACGATAAAGAAAATCGAATAAATATAATGTAGGCACTAGACAGGAACTGGAACAACTTAAACTCAAACAATAATTTCTTTCTCCCTGCCAAACAAAAGACTTAAACAACGCAAAACCCGTCAAAACCCGTCAAAACCAGCAACACAACCTTTTCTTCTCCAACACTCCATTTTTTCTCAGAAAAAAAAAAAAAAAAAAAAAAAAAAAAACAATTTCAAACACAAAACAACACAAAAATCTTTTCATGTTATTCTTGATGGCTCTACCATCTGTAGTGAAAACTTCCAACCAACTATGTCGTCATACAATACACACCAAGGCCAAGAACATAAAATACCAATAAAACCAACTCGCAGTACCAAATAAAAACAAATTCCCTTCCATTTATTCTTTCCCTTCAAAATCTCCCCTTAAAATCTCAAAAACAAAAACAAAAATAATTAAAAACATCTGGCAATAATTCAAAGAAAAATCCCACAGATGCTCAAAAAATTAAAAAATAAAATAAAATATTATTTATCAATTATCTCCGTTAAAAATAATAATTAAAATTTCCAAGAAACCACAAATTAATTGTAGAAAGGAAAAAAGAAAAAAAAAAAACTAGGACGAGTTGTCCTTGAAATGGATTGCGAACCAGCCGCTCTGCAATGTACAAATGACGTCATTCCGCAACCCGCTCAAGACTGCTGCGAGGCCCGGGTAGCATCCGAACAAACGTCATCGCAGGAACCATTGAATCACATGTTTTGGGCGAGCTGTTTTAACCCTACCACTAAAACGTAGCGGAAAACACGCGACCTATTTGAGCATGAAAAGGAGGAAAATGTAACGTTACGGTGATGCTGTGATGATAATATCTCTAGAGATGCTAGGTGAGTGTATCCCTGAAAAATGCGGGGCAAAAGATCAATAATGGTTTTCATCTTTCATCCACAGTGCGACCACTCATGCAGGAAATCGTTTTTATTTAGACCAGGAAACATTGCACCTTTTTATAAACTTTGGTAATTGCAAATCGAAAAAAAAATGGGGACTATTGTAACAAATATTATTTTTTTTTTTAAAACAATTAAATTAAACAAAATTTTTTTAAATTTTTTTTATTGAGATTGTTTAAGATGACATAAGTGGGAATAATGTTTGCATGGAGAAGATTATTTCATGGTTTGTTGAGTTTTTATGGGAATTTGAATGTTCCGACTCTGGAACCTTTGATATTGTGTGGATTTCTCATTGATTGTATTCTCCAATCAGGATGTGGATATGTAATGGAAATTCCACAGATTTAAAATTTTTTTTTTTTTAAATTTTTATTGTGTATCTTGAATTTTTTTGAGTTGGGAGAATTAAGCGGAATTCCCATACTAAAAAAGTTAATCATTTTGAGATTATTGTGCGATCATTTTTAGACAGTTTGAACATCATAATATAATCATTTCTGCTCATTTGATCATTTAATCATAAGCAAGTCACTTTATGGACTTTTATGACTAAATTAAAACTTACGATTAAATTATGATGAAAAGTGAGCTTAAAAATGACCAAAAAATAATTACCGTATTTCATCGATTAAAAGCCGCAGCTAAAAATCGAGGCCACAGATCAACGAAAATGAACTCGGAAGAAACATTCCACGTTCATTTCGCAGCCGTAACGTTTGTTCTATGTATGTTTTGAATCTCAAAACGAGCGTAGAATGAATGAAAAGACCGAAAAACAGCCGCCGCTTCGTATAGTAGCCGGGGCCGAGAGAGGCGATTTGTAATAAAACCCGCGGCTTTTAATCGAAGAAATATATTTTTTTTTGTAAGGTGGTATTGGAGGATTTACTGTTTTTCTCATTTAATCGGTTTATTGCCTTTAACCCAAGCTGCATTTTTGATACTAAACGAGAATAAACTCTCTCATGCCACACAAACCATTGTTTAGCTTACTTTCAACAAAGAATGCCAAATCCCATTACTATTTATTACCAGGTGCGTTCATTCAGAAAAGATTATTTAGTGGCAAAATAAGCCTTATTGAAAAGCCTCAACGAGTAGCAAATCCACATTCAAAGTTTAGTTGAAATTACTTTTAAAATGCAGCCTCCATCTTTAATATCAAAATGTAATTTTTAACACTTTTTTTTTTTTTTTGTTTTGCTAGATACAGCACAATGCGTCGAAGTACAACTCGCCGATTTCTAGTGATCTTTCTGTTTGGTGGCCTGCTGACTTATCTTTCGTACAAAGTCGGTACGAGTGTCATTTCGTACACATCGCTGGAAGATATCAGAGATAGATCCGCATTACAAGCCAGAGTGCAAAGCCAATTGAATGCAGATAGATTCGTTGTGAATCCCAAAGGCCAGGCATGTCTGCATCCGGATTTAGACGCCAACGATCCGGTGTTGGCCAAGTTCTTCTCGCCGAGTTCGCCGATCGCTTGCGATTCGGAACCCGATTGGGTTTGCGTGTCCGGCGGAAAGGTCTCCGAGTGCAATCACACGATCCAAAAACACAAACAAGTGGAATGTACTTATAATTTCCTGGAACGGGTTTCGGACTTCAAAACCGCCGAAATGGAAGCCATTCACGCCAACGACGGAGAACCGGTCAGTCTCCGGTCGGATTTTTTCAAGGTCCGATGCGAGGATGCGAACGGAGAGCAATGGAGTAACATCATGGCGGGAATCAGAAAAGACGACCAAGTCCGGCGAAGAGCCGGGAAGAACCGGTTGCCGAACGACGCTTTAGGGTTGAACGTACTTATATGGGGTCACGACTCGCTCTCCAGAATGACTTTTATGAGGAAAATGCCAAAGACTTACGAATACATCACCGAAATGTTGGGTGCCGTTGTTCTTAAGGGGTACAATATAGTCGGCGATGGAACTCCGCAAGCTCTCATACCTATACTAACCGGTAAAACTGAACTGGAATTACCCGAAACCAGAAAGCGGATGGGGAGTAAAGCGCAGCATGTGAATGTGTATCCGTTTGTGTGGAAGGATTTTCAGGATCATGGGTACGTGACGGGGTATGCGGAAGATTGTCCCGGCATTGGGACGTTCACTTACCGACTGATGGGATTCAACGAACAGCCCACGGATCATTATATGAGGACATTTTATTTGTCGGCTATCGAAGAGTATAGTCAGCACCTTGAATATTGTTTGAGGGCAACTCCAAGGCATAAAGTAAATTATTGTAAAAGTAAAAGTGTTGCGTAATTTGTAAACACGATATACATCTTGACATTGGGGATACCGTTAACCACTCTGTTTTACTTTATTAATATAAAACTAAAGAGTTATTACGCAGTTTGCGCCATGTACTTTTACGTTATAAAAACCCCCGTTATGCCTATAACTATAATGGAAAACTCATAAGTTTAACGGAGCTTACAGTATATCGAAAAATAGCGTAGCCAATCCGGTAATTTTCCACTATTTACGTCACGTGACGTCTCTGACCAAAAATTGCGATTTGCAACGACCTCGTTCGCCGCCATTTTGAATTCTTCACTTCATTCGCCAGAGGAGCACACGTTACCGTTTATCTCATTTTATAATATTTATAACGTAAAATTGACTATAATTTTAAGGGAAAAAGTACATGGCGCAAACTGTGTATTAATCTGTTGCATGAAACCCCCAATTAATTTAATCAGTGTATTTTGAGAGGTTAATCTGTGTTTAATGATGTGTTTACTCGGCACAGGTTATGATGAATTGGATGAAGGAATTTTTCACCATGTATGCAGACAAACCAAAATTCGCATTTAGTTTTCATTCTGAATTAAGCCATGACAATTTAAATAAAATTGGATCAGCCGATGACGATCTTCATCAAATGATCTATTTTCTGCAGTCTCAGGGCCATTTAAATACCACGCTCCTTATCATCATGAGTGACCACGGACACAGGTATGCGAAATCCTACAATGTTTGAACAACATTCAATCTAAAATTCTTTTTTCTTATTTTTAAATTCAGATTTTCTCAAGTTCGTGAGACACAACAAGGCAAACAAGAGGAACGACTGCCTTTTTTCGCATTTGTTTTTCCACCTTGGTTCGAACAAAAGTACCCAATTGCCATGATGAACTTCAGGCGAAACTCCGAACGCCTTACCACTCCGTTTGATATCTATCCAACTTTGTACAACATCCTTCACTTCGAGGGACCGGGAAAAGGAAACGTCAAAGACCGCGGAATCAGTTTGTTCAAAGAAGTAACGCGCGCAATATTGATTACCCCGCTGCAAACTTAACCAATTTAATCTTCCATAGGTTCCTTTAAGCCGTACGTGCATGGATGCCGACGTGGAGCCGCATTGGTGCGCCTGCCTCAATTGGAAACCCGTTGACGCGAGCGAGGAAATTGTGCAACAAGCGGCGGAAGCCCTCGTACAGCACATTAACGACATCACCGATTTAGAAAGAGAGCTTTGCGAAATTCTCAAATTGGATAAAATTGTATGGGCTGGAAAATTTCTTCCTACCAAAGGTTGTTTACTTTTCTTAGTACTTTCGCTTTACAACAGTCGGTGCCTGATATCTCGATGCCAAATTTAAACACTAAATTCTGTTTTTTGAAATTGTTTATTGCGCACGAGAAAATAGTTTCATTACCTGATGCGCAAGCGCAGTTAGGGATTTATCAGTAGTAACATGCCGAGCGTGGCGAGTAATGGTCGAACAATTAGGTCCGCATGGTAATCTTATCTGACAAGAAGATGAGTGCTGATCTAATTGTGACCATTACTCAAGCGCGAGGTGTAATGGATACGAGAATTTACCGATAGAAAATCAGAGAAACGACCATGAGGAATTCAAATGTGAACAAATTGCCATTAGGATTTGTTTGAAAAATCCCATAACAGATGGCGCCAGGACCGCAGTAAGATTTTCAAAATTAAAAATTTAACCACCAATCCAACATGAGATTTGTTACGTGTTTCGTGATTGGTCGGATGAACGATGGTCGTTTTGTAACGGCTCTCCACATTGGCAATCAGTTTCTGAAGAAGCTAGTAGTAAATTATTAGTAGTAATATACCAAGCGCCCTGAGTAATTGTCAAATAATTAGATCCGCAGGAATCTTATCTGACAAAAAGATGAGTGCTGACCTAAATTTGACAATTACTCGAGCGCGAGGTGTATTTTATAAGAGAATTTACCGGTAGAAAATCGGAGAAACGACCATGAAGAGTTCGAATGGGATCAAAATGCCACTTGTATTTTGATTGTGAAAACCCACAACAGATAGCGCAAAGATCAAGCGTGCATCATCAAATTGGTGAATGCAGCCACGTACAGCCACCAATCAGAAGGCGAATGGAGTTTGTTACGCGATTTGGGATTGGTCGAACGAACGATGGCTGTTTTTTAACGCCGTTTTCATTGGTCGTCAAAGCACCAGGGAACATTATCAAAGCTAGTGGTAAATTCTCCGGTTTTATTTTGGCATCGGGATACCGGGGCGTAAACGATAGTACACCGTCGGGGCCGGGCTAACCTGGGATTTTCCCGTGGCCCTACCTAAGTGGATGGTTATTGACGGTACACCTAATGCTTTTGTATATTCCAGGTTTGCTTCAATTCAAAAAGAATGCCGACTACGATGGATTTGTAGCCGACATGTCTGATCAGACAACAGTCAGCATAGAGTTATACCAAGTTCAAATCCACACTCAACCCGGAGAAGGGCATTTCGAAGCGTCGTTGAAATACGATGTATCGACCAAAACTTTCAGTATCAGAACGTCGGACATAAGTCGCGTGAACAAATACGGACAAGCGGCGGAATGCGTCGAAGAAACGCAAGAGCAATTACGCAAATACTGCTACTGCAAGACCCAAATGACTTGAAATTAAAAAATCCTATCTTAATTGCATCTAAATATTTTTTTAATTTGGTATTTAACTATAAAATAGTTATCCCTGTAGCTTTCACTGCAAACCCAACACAAATAACTGATAAAGACATTAAAGATTTCCCGTGATGCATTTGCAGTGAATAGTACAGAGATAAACTACATAGTTAGTCTCTTGTACCTTCATACGTCTATTGTTAATGTGATTTTGTTTTTGTGATACATATATATAGAGAGATATTAAAACACAGAGAGAGAAGAATCTCAATTGATTTATTTTTTGTGATTGTTACAATTTTCTACTAATCAATGATCATTGCCAAGTAAAAAAAAAAAAGCAATTTTTTTGAATTCTCATTTTGAATTCTCATTTTTTTTTATTTTTTTTTTTTTATTGATCATGACATTTATATACCAGAAAAATTGTAATTAGTACTTGAATTATTGATATCGTGTAACGTGAATTTATATATATACCATTGTGTGTAATTTGAACACGCAATACTTCTTTATGCTGTAACCAAAGATAAAGCGCATGGAAAATAACAAGACAGATACAACTGTTATTTATTAGGATATTTTTGTTTGTTTTATTGGTTCCGTCGTTTTTGTCGAGTATTATGATATCATAATATATATTATATATATATATACGATTATATTGTTATTGTATATGCCTTGAAAACGAATAAAATCACACATCTTTTACCGATGCGTTTAAGTTTTGTCGCGAACGGTGCCGGATTAAACTCTGGATGGTGGAGGGCTATAAATCTCGTTGATAACTGGCTAAATCCCTTATAAATCTCGTTGATGGTTGGTTAAAGCCCTTATAAATCTTGTTGATGGCTGGCTAAACCCCTTGTAAATCTGTACATCGCTGGCTAAATTCCTTATAAATTTCTAACAAATCTCTAAATCATACATTGAATCTCTAAACCGCATGTCAAATCTCTAAATTATACATTAAATCTCTAAATCATACATTGAATCTCTAAATCGCACGTCAAATCTCTAAATTATACATTAAATCTCTAAATTATACATTAAATCTCTAAATTATACATTGAATCTCTAAATTATACATTGAATCTCTAAATTATACATTGAATCTCTAAATTATACATTGAATCTCTAAATCACACGTCAAATCTCTAAATCACACGTCATATCTCTAAATCACACGTCATATCTCTAAATCACACGTCGTATCTATAAATCACACGTCATATCTCTAAATCACACGTCAAATCTCTAATTTACACATTTAATCTCTAAATCATACTCGGTGAGGGCCCCTCACCAGTCGAAATCTCGGAGTCCCCTCGAAGTTTCTACTCGACAACTCACGAATATTCTACTAGGATCAGAGGCCCCTCACAAGTATGGGGCCCCTAAAATGTATAAAAACATTCAAAGATATGGGGCCCCTAAATTGTCTAAAAACTCTCAAAGATATAGGGCCCCCAAAATGTATAAGAACTCTCACAGATACAAAGCCCCCAAAATATATGAATCCCCTAATAGATACAGGGCCCCTAAAAGATATGGGGCCCCTAAAAGATTCGAGGTCCACAAACCGGTACCCATCTCTGGTCGTGAACCTGCGCAGGACATTGAGCACATTTCTCACAAAACTCAGCGGTGCATGCGGGGCCCATGCGACGCGGGGCCCATGAAGAATAAAAATATGTTTCCTTAAACCCATTGCTAAATTAACCCAACTAGCACCCGGGCCCGTTGACTCGCTTTACCACTCGACACACCGCACATTTCCAACCAGCAACTAGCGCCACCAACCCCGAAGTGGCCATTTAAAAAACCAAAACCAAATCCCCATCTTTCCCAAATTAATTTTGTTCCCTTCCAAAAATCCATCCAATGCCCTCTATCGCCATCCTCCGAAATCAATCTTCCGTTCCACCAACACCGCCAACGGATCAAACCGAAGCGTCCTCTCCTCCCGCACACACGCAATTCGCCTTTACCGCCTCGCACCGAGCGAGATCTCGCGGGAGAACATTCCAACTCAGCCGGCGGCAATGAGTGCCCGCAAGAGAAAGGCCTTTGCGTTGCAAACAACGCGCGCGATCCCACTTTGTGCCGTGCACAAGGTGCCGTGCCCGCACTCAATTCGCCCTGCGCCGCTCGCCGGCTCACTTGTTGACGCCCAAAAACGAATCCTCAGGTAAGATCGACTTCTCCTTTTTACCCCGAAATACGCAACACTCTCGCCCGTGTGTTGCCCGTGTGTTGCCCGTGTGTTGCTCGCTCTTTGGCGTTAGACGGTGGCTCCGCCTACACGTCGAATGCGGCAAAACTAACTGTTCCATCCGCTTCAATGTTTGGCAGTGAAGTGAAGTAGAAAAATCGATTTTTTTAAGGGGTTTTTCAATGGTTTTTAATGGTTTTATTGGGATTTTTGGGATTTTTGGGTTATTTTATGGGGTCATAAGGCACGTGTGTGTATGTAGATGGTTGGACCTTGGGGAGACACGTTTGAGATTGAAGGGGGTGCTGAACTGCTGACAAATGCAAAGCGGAGTCCCTATTGACCATGGGGAACCAAGGGGGAAGTTTTTCAAGTTTTTCAGTGGCTTTGTGAGATATTTTTGCTTTGGGATTTGAGGTATTGTGCGATGGGTTTGAAAATGTCGAGGGAAATAAGTGGCGTTATTGTAATGGTAAAAAATAAAAATTCTTTTGATAAAATTTTTTTTTTTTTTTTTGGTGAATTTGAATTAAAATTGATTTAAACAGTGAGAAAAACTTTAAAAATACTAAAAAAAACAAGTTAAAAATTTATTTGGTTTTTGCATTTTTTGATGTTTTTCTTGTTTCGACGGAAAAACCTTCAATCCAATGCCGCATCGAGCGCGCTTCATCCCGCGTGGAAATTCTGCCATTTCCGTACACAAACCCATCGCATTATTTTCAACTTTTTTTTAAAAAATTCAAAAAAATATCACAGCCAAGAAAGTTGGCGCCACAAGGCACGCGTTCTGGGGTCACAAACCGCCCTCTTGATCCCGCCACACTCTCCTGACCCCTCGATCATGGGGCACAATGCCCGGGAGGTATCGTCATTTCTTATCGCACGAAAGAAATAAAAAACAGCATCGGTTACCATCCATTAAATTACTTTCACACTTGTCACTTAACGCGACATTTTCTCACTTTGCACAAATTAAACCAAAAAAAAAATAACGACCAAAAAAAAAAAAAAAATTAATTTGACGGGCCCACCCGAGGAGCATTTAAGGCCCAACTGGTTGTTGGTCTGAAATGAAAAGTTTATGAGTCGTAAATCAACGCGAGGAAGTCTGACGTGATTTATGGCCCCTTGGATGCTAATGGAATGGGTCCACTTCCGGTCTATGTTTGCGCGTGTCCCCGCTTCTCCCCCTTTTTCGAACACTGCACTCGTCGACTCCACGTGCCTGGTTCGAGGGTTGCACCACCAACGCACGCAGCTGGTGGTGCCTGTAGCAACCTCGACCGGTTGCCATGGCGATGCGCCGCGGGCGCTTGCGATCTGCATCCACTGATGAAACGTTGCCATGCCGACTGTAGCCGTTTGGCGGCAAAGCCATCCCGCTGTCAGGCCTCCAGACGCCCGGTTCGCCCGAGGATGGTAAAGGGAACGGTTCCAAGGAGATGTGGAAAGCAGTGGCCGGAGGCGTTTGCGAGTGCCATTTGGACGCTGGACAACCGGACTGCATCAGTTTTCAACAGGTGACTTAACAAACGTTTTATTTCTGGCTTTTCGCTGTCATTTGCTAAGATGGAGTTTACGTGGCCTTACGGGGATGCCTTAAGGGGATGCCCGATCGGGTGCATGGGTCTGCGGGCAATTCGCCACCGCTTGCAGGGCCGGATTAACCATTAAGCAATATAAGCATGCGCTTAGGGCATCGAGGAAAAGGGGGCTCCAAGATGGGGCCCGGGTGCGAAAAGAATTGTGGGTCTCCTATTTGGGCGTCGGATCGATTCGTCGACAGTCGATGGGTCGATTCGTCGACAGCGATGGGTCGATTCGTCGACAGCCGATTTGTCGATTCGTCGACAGCCGATTTGTCGATCTAACCTAACCTAACCTGACCTAACCTAACCTAACTTAACCTGACCTAACCTAACCTAACTTAACCTGACCTAACCTAAGCTGCGTGCTAGGTGTTAGTCGACGAATTGGCGAGTCGATGAAACGGCGTCGACAAATTGTCCGAACACCATTTTGTTGAATTATTGAATGATTTCATTTCGTTTTTCTGTTTTTAATTTTTTCACCTCATTTTTCCGGGAGCCCGGATGTATCCAAATTTTGAGTGGAAAACTTATTGCAAAACTTATTACGTTTAAATTGCTTCCACAAAATTTCCAAAATGTTCAATACGCTGATTGTTGCTATGTACTAGTGAGATAGTGCTGTGAGGTAGTGAATGGTGGCGTAGTTCGGTGTTGTAGGTTGTGGCACATTTCTTATTGTGCCTCTTGGTGGATTTTTTTAATGTTGTTTCCGGCTTAATTAGCATTTGTGTTCCGAAACACTGAGTTAGATGTTTTAGGCATTTCCTGCCTGTTTTGTTTTGCCATCGACGGCTGGTTTTTTGGGAATGCTTTCACACAAAAGAAATCGTTTACACCTCGCTTTGGTTAATTTTGTTTTATGCTGAGTGGTCACTGACCGGTCGCACTTAAAATGTTTAATTGGTTCCACTTACCAGTGAAGTGTCCGATCATGGCTGTCACCAACTAATCCCAAGGATAAATCTATGATCACCAAAATCCATTTTAATTGAGACCTGCCATGTGGCTTTGGACCCATTAGATCAATACATATGGTTTCGTCCAGTGGGTTGATTGTTTATACCCTCGTCGTGTTCTGATTAAAACGTGTTTTGATTAACATTACCGTTCCAGCCGTGTTAGCACCACAGACATGGACTTTTTCCAGACGTGACGTCATACTGATTAACGGTTATAATACTCCAGCCTGACAATTGCATTCATGTAATCTCGGGCTAATTTTAATTGTCCAATATTGTGGTGACACCAGTGTCAGTGGTGTCATATTCTGTTGCTGTAGATGATGGTCCAATACTGCTTAACTGCTGTGTTCCAACGAAAACAGAAAATCAACAAAGTTAAGTGTTAGAAACAAATCACTTATAGAAAATCAGAATTCTTGCCAGGGACTCATTAAGGCTTTGGGGGAGGGAGGCCTGAGCACTTATGACGGGGGCTCTTGGATCACAAGCGGATTTGTAGTTGCTCGCAGGGCCAGCCTTCTCCAAGATGGGGCCCGGGTGCGAAAAGAATTGTGGGTCTCCTATTTGTTGAATTATTGAGTGATTTCACTTTATTTTTCTGTTTTTATTGTTCTAATTTTTTTTGTTTCATTTTACCGGGGCCCCATGCGTAAACCTAGTGCCCCATGCACAAACCGGGGCCCGGGTGCTTTGCACCCACTGCACCCCTCTTGTGGCCGGCCCTGGTTGCTCGCAGTTCTCGAAGAAGTACCCGTGCAACTGCAGGGGCCCGTTAATTTCAAACCAAAAACTTTTCTCTATCAAGGTGGCCTAGTAGTGTTTTATTGGTGTTCATCTAACATATCGACGATCAACATAGCGACTGATCGCAAAAACCGATTACAATAGCGATCGGATCGGCGTAGCGACCGAACATTCAGCGAACGTCTGGGTCTGGGACCGAACTTAAACCTGTGTGGTGAAGTTAGGTTAGGCTAGGTTAGGAAGCATTATTTTCCCAAGGCCCAGGTTTGCTCTTTGCAGGCTTTGTGCAGGCAAATGCATTTTTACGCGAAAAATGCATTTGCTGGTAAAATAATGCATTTTAAATGTTAAAAAAATGCATTTTGAATATTTACCATGTACTTAATACCAGGGGAGAGGGCTTATAGAACTGAGAGCATTTGCCCCCCTTGCCCCCCCTTAATCCGGCCCTGATTCCCAGAGTAGTCTGAAAAACCTTACAAGAAATCTTTCTGCCATCTGTGTATCATATGTGGATATACCAAATTAGTTCCAATATCTATTTAGAAATGCACAATAACCATCCACAAGTTGAATAGAATTTTGGAAAAGTGAATATTTCATTTAATGCATTCCATAGATCAAACCGTTTGGCTTCGGGGAAGAATTCTACGTTGCACAGCGTTCTGACAGTACAAACATGACACGTTTAAGAAGGGGGAAGTCTAATGACAGGGTTAGTAAGGAGGTACCTTTCAGTCTAGATTGAAATGGTTCCATCAAAAAAGCACCCAAAGCACTTGGAGGGCTTCAGATGAATCGGAATCAAAGATTCTGGCAAATTAATCATCATTGAAGGTCCACTCCCTTTCAGGGCTGAGCCAGTCAATTATAAATTCTTAAGGCAAATGCCAAGCCCCAAGGTGGGCATCTACCTCCGGGGCACTCGTGTCTTGATTGGGCACACCTGGGTGGCAATGACGCTCCACTCTCCTCCGCAGGGAATCAAGAAACATGCGAAATGAAAAAAAAAAACATCCCTTTGGCAAAAGTCTTGAGGGGTTGGGAAAGTAGAAGTGCCAAACATGGTAAGAGGAATTGAAGAAAGAATATTTTGCAGCGTTTTATGGGACTTGTATAAATTGGGCATTGATCGGTTACGTTGGAATATGACCGGAGGTTGGTTAAGTGGCCGGGAGTTTGAAAGTGCGGAGAATGTAGTGACAGTTCCCTAAAGCAAGAATGGTAATGAAATTGGTGAGAGAGAAGAGAGTTGGAACCACTGGTCAGCCGGAACAGACGCTAACTCGATCAGTAAAAACCCATGGGACTTATGGATGGGTGGAACAAGACAGTGGCCGCTCGCTCGGAAAAACGTTGTGTAAATTATCATTTTTCCTCCACGCAAGACACGACTAGTTGTATCCTCTAGTTTGCGCCAACTTTTGAACACAGAGGCCGCCACTGCTTTCCTATAGATATGCATGTTATTCGAATTCTGGGGTTATCTTGCCTTATAAAATTGGTCTTTTAATGACTCGTTCTAAGAGGTGTGAAGCCCAAAATAAAGTATACTTTAGTGGAAGCAAGATAAAAGCAATTTTGATATGCGTCGCACATTGTTAGATCAGTGGTCGTCACACTTCGGCCCCCCGCTGGGTGTCCGTTCATTTATTCGACGGTTCATTTATTCGCTAGGAATGAACAGTATTTTGGTAATTTGGTTTCGTTTAGGTTAGGTGAGGTTAGGTTAGGATAGATTAGGTGAGGTTTGGTTAGATTTACTGGCGAATAAATGAATCGTCAAATAAACAATATGACCCCTCCCGCTGAACCTTTTTTCGAGATAAAATTATCTGTGGTACCCTACGTTCAAAAATTAGTTATTTTTGTTTTACGTTACTTTGATAACTGTTACTGTATTTCTTCGATTAAAAGCCGCGGCTTTTATTACAAATCGCCTCTCTTGGCCCCGGCTACTATACGAAGCAGCGGCTGTTTTTCAGTCTTTTCATTCATTCTACGCTCATTTTGAGATTCAAAACATACATCGAACAAACGTTACAGCTGCGAAACGAACGTAGAATGTTTCTTCCGAGTTCATTTTAGTTTATTTGTGGCCTACTATTCAAGGGCGGCTTTTAATCGATGAAATACGGTACTCAGTATTCGCACATCTTAGATACATGATTTATTTCTCAGAAATGTAAGTTAAAATATGGTTTTCCTTATCGTAATTTAAACAGATCGTCCCAAAGAGATACATACGTTAGCTCTCGTCGGACGTACAATTTCGTAGTAATCTGGATACGAATAAAAAGCTAGTGTTTAAAAAAGTTTGAAATAATGAAAACCACGTTCAAAAATCATACCCACCCCCATACATTTTCCACTCAACCAATTGAACTTCCTAAGCGAAATGACCCACAGTTTGAAACACAACACGTCCCATCTCCTAAACCCATTTCCGAGCCAATCAATAACTTATCCAACTGTTGGCGAATATTTAACGTGTGGGTGGAGTGAATATCCTTTAGAACTCAGGGTGGGGTTCGTTACCAACCATCCTCAGGGCACATTCACTCCCCGTCGAGATGCTCCGAGCACCCTCGGGTGATTGGTAGAAGGCCAAACCGGCGACTGCCAGGCGGGAAAAAAAGCTGCTCTTGCGACCACATCAGGTCGAGTAATAAAAAAAATAAATAAAAAAGAATCAAAAAAAAAAAAAAAAAAAACCATTTGACATGTGCATTATGCCATTCTCGTTTGCTGAAAAGCATTTAACCCTTGCGCGCCGCTTTCTAATTGATAACAAGACGGAAAGTGGCTCGGAGGGAGTTTCCCGGGTGCCAATTTTGTCGTTGCAGGGCGTCTCAAACAAGCCAGATGTGGTGAAGTTTGCCAAGCCCCGGAGTGCTGAGGCAGTATTGGCCGGGTCTCGGCGCCCGCGGCAATGATTAAGTTAATGGCTCGCCTCAATTCAACACAACGCTAACCCCGAGGCCAAATACGGGCATGCTCGGTGCCCCCTGCACCAGCTGCAGGCCCTTCATACGAGTCTCGTTTTCCCAACCAGACACACACGACGGCTCTGCTCCATGTCTCCTCCGAGTCGACGCCGCTTTCGTTCAGGTAGGCCCGCTGCATTTCGCTTCCGACCGCACCGCACGTCACGTGCTCATTTTCCGACAAACCGGCTCGTGATTGGTGCGGCTGGTCGTCCGTGGCCCGTGACGCCCTTTGCCCACTTTTTTTTTTTTCTTCTTTCCCTTCCCCCTCCCGATTGTTTTTTCATTGGTTCGCAGTTCACACCCTCGGATTTACCCACCCCAGACGCGTGTGCCGGCCACGAGCGACGTAATTAGGTGCCGGCAACACGAAAACGTGAAATTCACACATTTCGTTTGCGATTTTTCAATTTTTTTACGTAAATGCCACAAATATTACAAACTCCCATTGGATTTTGGTGGTTTTGCATCTTTGATGCAATTCAACGTCCCCTCGAAGTGGGGCCCAACCCCTCACCCGGTACAGCAAACTAGAAATTGCCCCGAGGTGAAACGAGGTCTCCTCGTCCTTTTGTTCGAGCCTCGGGTTGCTGAGGGGTGTGGGTGGTGCCTGCAGCGAGCTTTCGAACGCGTTTGTTAAGGACCCCGAGTTGGGCAAGGCCTTCTTTTAATGATACTTATCTGGGGATATAAAGACGTAACCAATAAGCGATGCGTCCAAAGTGTCTCGGTCGCTCTTCACGCGTGTTCTGGACGTCTCGAGTGAAGGGAGGATTTTTCAAAGGACCAGTTTGCCCTTAGGGTTTTTTTTTTTTTTTTTTTTTTTTTTTTGAGAATCCTTGTCTGCACACCTGCATTGGATTCCAAGGACAGTGTTAGGTGTGACACTAGACTGGAAATGGGCCAATGATGACAATTTGTGGTGTTGGTTTTTAGTGTTGTGAGTGTATTAAGACGAGGGGTCAATCAAGATTTTTTTTTTTTAATTTTTTTTTTGGGTTTTTTTAAATTTTTTTTTATTTTTTTTATTTTTATTGTGGGATGTTTGGGGAAGATGGGAATTAATTGGTGGAGGTTGTGAAGTGGTTGTTCGGTTTAGGAATGAGTTAAGAGGCCCTGTGGTTGTAATTTGTGTATGATTTGTTTTTTAAGGTGATGGAATAATTAGTTGGGAATTGGAAGGTTCAATTTGATTTGAGTGATGGTTTTAAGGTATGCAAATTAAAGATTTCAGACGTGAAATGTTGAATTAGTGAAGAGTTTTGTGTGGGTGCAACTAGGGTTGTCAAAGTGAAGGGGAAAATTCAATTAGTTTTTTTTTTATTTTGGTGTTGTTTTTGTTAAAAATTGTTTTTAGTTCAGAAAAAAAATTTGTTTTTATTTCTGAATGAACCGTTTTTTGGTTTGAAAAAAATGTTTTAAATTTACAAAAATGTTTTTAATTGATAAAAAGAAATTTTTTTTTAAGTGAGAGAAAGAAATTTGTTTTAATTGAGAGAAAGAAATTTGTTTTAATTGAGAGAAAGAAAATTGTTTTAATTGAGAGAAAGAAATTTGTTTTAATTGAGAGAAAAAAATTTGTTTTAATTGAGAGAACGAAAATTGTTTTAATTGAGAGAAAAAGAAATGTTTTTAATTAAAAATGTTTTTAATTGAAAACAAAAAAATGTTTTTAATTGAAAACAAAAAAATGTTTTTAATTGAAAACAAAAAAATGTTTTTAATTGAAAACAAAAAAA
>JAQFXT010001591.1:0-16542 GCA_034683725.1 Strigamia crassipes | reverse complement strand
TAGCTATTTTAGTGCCTGAAATAGCTATTTTAGTGCCTGAAATAGCTATTTTAGTGCCTGAAATAGCTATTTTAGTGCCTGAAATAGCTATTTTAGTGCCTGAAATAGCTATTTTAGTGCCTGAAATAGCTATTTTAGTGACTGAAATAGCTATTTTAGTGCCTGAAATAGCTATTGTAGTGCCTGAAATAGCTATTGTAGTGCCTGAAACAGGCATTTTAGTGCTTGAAACGGGCATTTATAGCTTGAAACAGTTATTTATAACCTGAAACAGGCATTTATGGCCTGAAATAGGCATGTTAGAGCTTGAAATAGGCATTTTAATTTCTAAAACAGGCATTTATAGCCTGACATAGCCATTTAGAGTGTGAAATAGGCATTTTAATGTTTGAAATAAGAATTTTAGTGCCTGAAATAAGCATTTTAATGCCTGAAATAGGAATTTTAATTTCTAAAATAGACGTTTATAGCCTAAAACAGGCATTTTAGTGCCTAAAATACATATTTTGTACGATCCCGGCGCTTAATTAGACCCGGCATTTATTGCAAAAATTGCCGGTGACTCCCGGGCTCTTAAACGGGCACAGACCACTACATGAACCAGGCCATGATTCGGAGTTTTACGGTATACGACATTTTGTTCAAACAAAACATTCTATGAATGAGTCGTGTGACGTTTGCTCGGGAATTACAAGAGGATTTCAATTGTAATTATTTTATATTAATTTAAAATGTATTTTTATTAATAGATTAAAATAGGAGATTTCGGTTTAATGCGCGCACTTCCAAGTCAAGAAGACTGCTACGTGATGACCGAAAGGAAAAAAGTTCCTTTTCCATGGTGTGCACCCGAGAGCTTAAAATCACGACACTTTTCCCACGCGAGCGACACCTGGATGTTCGGAGTCACCCTGTGGGAGATGTTTTCCTTCGGCGAGGAGCCGTGGATCGGCTACAACGGCACACAGGTGACAAAATTAAATTAAATTTAGGAAACATTTCCCAACAACGTTTCAATTGCAGATTTTACAAAAAATCGATCAAGAAGGCCAGCGATTAGCGCGCCCGGACGCTTGCTCATCCGACATCTATCAATTGATGCTCCAATGTTGGGCTCACACGCCGACCGACAGACCAACCTTTTTAGCTTTAAAAGACTTTTTATTAGAGGTGCAACAGAAAACTCTTTAAAGATCAAGTGCACCGAGTTGTGTTTTCAGCAATTTTTAAAAGAAACAACATAAAAATCTAAAATAGTTTATTAAAAAATTAAATTGTTGAACCTTGTTATAACGAATCGTGATATAACAAATTTTTGTTATAACGAATTTTTGTTATGACGAATTTTTGTTATGATGAATTTTTGTTATAACGAATTTTTGTTCTGATGAATTTTTGTTATAACGAATTTTTTTAGGTGACTTGGTTGGTTTCCCATAAAACACAATGTTAAAAAATTTCGATATAACAAATTTTGATATTACGAATTATTCGTTATAAAGAACAAGTTTTTAAGAACTCTCTAATACCCACAAGCTCTTTTTATAACAAATTTTGAAAATTAATCGCACGACTCGCTCGTTTACACGCTGTGCCAGAAAATTTCATTTTTAAAATTAATAAAAATGAACATTTTATTTTAAAAAAAATACTGAAAAAAAGTTTAATTCAAACAAAAATTACCATGCGTATAAATAAATAATGTTTTTTATGATAAACACAAATTTGTTTTCGGTTACAGAACTGAAAAAAAATTTGTACTGTAATTTCTTCTAACAACTTTCTTTACAACAAACAGATTTTCGGGTCCCTCGCGATTCGTTATAACGAGGTTCAACTGTATTGTAATTGTTGATCCACTTTTCATTGTTGACAGTGCAATGCATCATGATTTCAGCTTTCCTACGTCATCAGTTCTAATTTGCTTTTCATTTTAAATTTTCCTTTGTGCGTCAACGTATGTAAGGATCAGCTAAATTTGTGAACTATAACGTCATACTCCCATGATGCTTTGCATTTTAGGCAACTGGTATTTTAGGGTTTTGTAATTGTTATTCTAACATTATTTTCGGGTTATTATATTGTTTACTTTTAGAATTTGATGAAAATACACTCGGTGCACGTGACCTTTAAAGTAGAAATAAAATTTAATTTAAAAATTTTTATTCAAGGCCCGACCTCAAGAAATGAAGGCTCTGCAGAAATTGCAGGAAGAAAACAAACTTGCTATCGAACAAGGCGATATCGTGGTCGTTATCGAGGGTAGAAGCGAGCATTATTGGTGGAAGGGTCAAAACCAGCGAACGTTCGCTATCGGCCAGTTTCCTCGCTGCATTATGGAACCGCAAGGCGGCCGCACCAGAAATGACATTAGTAAACCCTTGCGGAACAGTTTGATCCACACGGGCCACGGAAGCCCAACTGGCAAAAGTTGGGGGAACCCCTCGCATATAGACGAGTGAATTATCACTAATTTATAATACATCGTTCATTGTTTTTTTTAAATTAAATTTTAATATTTTACGTAGGGTTTATCTAAGAAATCCTATGGAACCGCCGGATGTTTTGGGAGTTCCCGAGGAGCCTCGCGAACTGACTAAACTGCAGGATCGAAATAAAAGTAAGTGCATGGGTCGGGATTTACAGTAAAGCCCAGGTGTTTAATCCGTTTGAATATCCGACTCCCGGCTTTTAATTAGATTTTTTTAAAGAGTTTTAAGAGCAAAAATGCAAGTTTAGCCACAAATATACACGTTTTAGACAGAATAATGCTTTTTTAGGCACAAAAATGCATGTTTTAGACAGAATAATGCTTTTTTAGGCACAAAAATGCATATTTTAGACAGATTAATGCTTTTGTAGGCACAAAAATGCATGTTTTAGACAGAATATTGCTTGTTTGGGCACAAAAAAACACTTTTTAGGCACAAAAATGCATTATGTCAGACACAAAAATGCATGTTTTAGACAGAATAATGCTTTTTTAGGCAAAAAATGCATGTTTTAGACAGAATAATGCTTCTGTAGGCACAAAAATGCATGTTTTAGACAGAATATTGCTTGTTTAGGCACAAAAAACAGTTTTTAGGCACAAAAAACAGTTTTTAGGCACAAAAAACAGTTTTTAGGCACAAAAAACATTATATCAGACACAAAAATCAACTTTAGGATTTTTTAAAGGTGCAAAATGCATTAATGTTTTATCTCCGGCGCCTAATTGAACCCGGCGTTACATGGGCACAGTCCACCACACGGACCAGGTCTCAATTCGGAGCTTTACGGTAACTACAAATTAAAGCGTAATAATAAAGAATCTTTAGAATTTTCTATTTATCTACCAAAAATAAATTATGGGGCCTCGCATATGACCAACCTAGACTTAAATAAATGTCCAGAAAGTTAAAACCGGCGCTTTACACCACAAAACCGCTTCCGCTGACCCAAAAAACTCGCTGAAAATGACCGGAACGTAATTATTTCCCGTCCTTTCTATTAACAGGACACATAGACTACCACCCAAAACGTAGCCAAAACAAACAATTTGGATACAACAAATTCACGAACGAAAGAAACGACGACGACACCCCAAAGAGGGCCCACAAATCGAAATCCAGAAGAAACAAATCGTGCGATTCCAATTCCCCAAACAGCCCGAAAGACTACATCCTAATAGACTTCACCGAACGGACCCTACCCGCGACCACAAACAGCCCCGACGTCCCCCTCAGACAAGAAAACCTCACCTTACTCGACGCACCCATTCCGCCGACCGCCACGGACAACAACAGCCAAACCTTAGACTCGCTCACCTCGGACTTCAGCGACTCGTTCTCCCTAACCGAAAGTTACTACGTCAACATCCCTTTCATGGGCGGAAATGTCCAGATCTCCCCGGACAGATCCTCGCGCTACTATTCGGTAGTCCCGCAAGACGTTGCGAGTTACAACGGACTCAAGGACCAGAAAGCGGCGTCCATGAAAAGCTGTCCGTCGTTGAACGTCGAGCCGTGTTTGGATGACGCCGAAAGCGAATTGGCTTCCAAGGGTTTCGCTTGGCTCCAGGAGCAAATGGGACCTGGGATGACCAATGGGAGATCGACTAACCTCGATTTGATTTCGGAATTGGAGAAGAAATTTGGACAAGTGGAAGTGGGCAATTCGTGGATGTCCGAAAAGCGGGAAGTGCCGTACTTGCAACCGCCGCCAACTCACAGCTCCAGAAGAAATAACAACGGTCATAACACGTACGAGTTTAAATCTGTGAATTTATTGCAGAACATGACTAAGAGTCCAACGCTGCCGGATTTAAATGACTATTTGTCCGCGCCGCCGTTGCCCGCTCTGCCGCCGAACACGGCGCAAGTGAAACCGTTTGTGGTCGCGCCGGCGTCGTCGCCTAGGCTTTACATGCCGGAGCTGAATCGTAGTAGTTTGTCTATTAATTCCGAAGGAGAACAGATGTGGATGGGGTTGACTAATCTACGGCCGTGCGGAGTTACCGGGTCCCCGGTGCCGGCCCAAGACCAGAGTGTTTTGAGTTTGGTCCAGGGGTCTGTCCACGGGGTCACCGCGGAGGATTGTAGGATCGCGTTGAGGCATTGCGGTTGGAATTCGGAACAAGCGATTAAAATGCTGAAGATGGATCAGTTGAGTAGAATTGGGATTGCATCACGCGCTCACTGTGAAAAAGTGTTGCAGGCGCTCAATTGGGATTTGGAGTTGGCTGGGTCGGTGTTGTTGGATGAGTTAAATGGGAAGAAATATTAAAAAGTGAATTATTTTTTTAGTTTGAGATTGTTGATAAATATATATATATATAAATATATAAATTAAAGGAGAATAATTTTTTGAGATGTGTATTTTTTATTGTTGATTTGGATGTGTAAATGTTTGTTTTTGTTTTTGTTTTGGCTATTGAAGTTGAGGTTACTTAAGACGATGTGGTTTGTTTGGATGAGGTGATGTGTATGTAATTTTTGTTTTTTTGTTTTTTGGATTATTTATTATTATTTTGTCATTTAAATGAATCTCATTGTATACAATTGAGTTTAATTGTCCAGTACTTAAGGCGAGTTTATTATGTAGTAAATGAGCATTTAATTGTGTAAGTATATGATATATATATAATAATATAACGAAAAATGAGATGTATCAGTAAGGATTTCTTCTACTTACGTCAAGACTTGAAAATATTTCATGTTTTTGTGCCAATATGAGAATTATTATTATTATTATTATTATTAATGGATGAAAATCAGTTTATTATTCTTTGTTTTGTTGACATTTGGATGTAAATTAGTCTTTTGTTTTATCTTTCATTTTTGTGTTGACCACAATTTGATTTCATGAAAATCTGTGGCTTTGTTTGGTAAATGTACATATGCGTATTAAATGACATTTATATATAAAAAAGGTGTTGTGGATTTTATAATTTTTTAGTAGAGGTGGGACGAATTCTAAATTTTCTGGAACACGAATCCGAATTCTAAAAGGTTCTCGAATATCGAATCACTCGAATCTTTAATATAAGAATAGTTATACGAAAAAAAGAATGTGTGCTTAAGACCGCACGGAAGAAGTGAAACTTCTTGTCGATTGGCGATCTAAGCAGGGCCTGCCTTCTTCAAGTTGGGGCCCGGGTGCGAAAAGAATTCTAGGGGCTCCTACTTCGTAGCATTGGAGTGTATAGAAGTTGTGTCATATGACGCAACGAAAAACAGTGTGTTTACGTTACGTCTTACAATGTTGATGCGACCATTGATGTATTGATTTATTTCATTCAAATTTTTTTGAATTTTATAAATTTATTTTTTTTTTGCTTTTTTTAGGGGGCCCCTATAAGACTCGGGGCCCGGATGTCTTGCACCCGCTGCACCCCTTTCGGGGTCGGCCCTGGATCTAAGTCAAATCGAAAACGGCAGCATGTTTGTTTTCGTCAGTAGGCGGCACCAATTTCGCGTAACGCAATTTCGTCACTCACTTTCGTCAGCCACTTTCGTCAGCATTTCGAATTACTCTAACCCCAAAACCCCTCGAATATTTTTCAAGATTTGTGGAATTCGAATGTCTCATCCCTTAATTTTTAGCTGAATATTTTTTTTTACGCCAACAGATGGCGATAAGGGCCACGTGTTAAGGGCATCAGGTGTTGATAATTTGCCCTAGTTCACAACATTAAAAGTGAGAAAAATTAAAAACAAGAAAAAAAACCTTGAAAACATTCACTTATTATTTAAATTTCCAATTTTTATATTCAACTTTCTCACCACTAGATGGCAGAAAATCATTTTTTTTTTTTTTAAAATCCAAAATTTAATATTCATTGAATTCTGATTTTTAAAAATTCAAAACAATAAAAAAAAATCTCCCAAAACTTGAATTAATAAATATAAATTTGTGAAATTATCATGAAATAACATTATAAATACCTTCTTCCCACTGGGACCCAAGGGGGCACATGTTCAAATTTAAACTTCACCTTTCTAAATAAATCTTGACCAGAGGGAGGAATGTAAATAAATCCTTTTTTAAAAGCAGTAACAGAGGTGTTACTTGATTCATGCCAAAAGTGTTGAAAACATTATGATAACTTGCTAGAAATTCTTTTAACGCATATTTATTCTACTAATTGACATTTATTTTTGTTTGCAAACAGCTGTCTACAACTTTGACACGTCTGTTCTCGATTTGGAAGCATTGCAATCCATCTATGAAGAAGAGGTACGCTAAGAATCTCTTTTTTTTTTTTTTTTTAAGACCCTTTTTTTTTTCTAGTCTTAATATTGCTTAACATCTCAAGGTTGTTGTAAATGGGCAACACAGATCTCTCAAGTAGTACTCCATTTCCATAAATGGGTCTTTATTGTTCCGTAATGTTTTTCTTTCGCAATTTATGGCCAGGGCCGAGATTATGAAGAAAATAAAGTAAAAGTTATCACATTTACATAATTTCAGGAAACAAAGCTGTGAATAAGACACCGTTTGATTCATATTCTAGTGAATGAATAGAGGATGGGCTGTCTAGATTTGATCATATTACGAGTGAAAAATTGATTTCTGGAAGTGGATTTGGGTTATAGGCAGATTTTCAAACAATGCACGCTTAGATATCAATTAATAATAGCAAATTTGTTGGTAGAAATGCAAATCAATTGAGTTTTCGGATGGAAACGTGCGTAAAAAGCATTAACAAGAAGAAAGTTTTTTTTCTTTTTTGTTGTGTTTTGTTTTATTGTTGCGTTTTGTTTTATTGTTGCGTTTTGTTTTATTGTTCCGTTTTGTTTTATTGTTGCGTTTTGTTTTATTGTTGCGTTTTGTTTGATTGTGGTGTTTTATTCGGTTGTTTTGTTTTATTGTTGCGTTTTGTTTTATTGTTGCGTTTTGTTTTATTGTTGCGTTTTGTTTTATTGTTGCGTTTTGTTTTATTGTTGCGTTTTGTTTTATTGTTGTGTTTTGTTTTATTGTTGTGTATTGTTTGACTTTGGTGTTTTATTAGGTTGTTTTGTTTTATTGTTGCGTTTTGTTAGATTGTGGCGTTTTATTTGGTAGTTTTGTTTTATTCGGTTGTTTTGTTTTATTCGGTTGTTGCGTTTTATTCAGTTGTTGCGTTTTATTCAGTTGTTGCGTTATATTCAGTTGTTGCGTTTAACTCGGTTGTTGCGTTTTACTCGGTTGTTGCGTTTTACTCGGTTGTTGCATTTTGTTCGGTTGTTGAGTTTTGTTCGGTTGTTGCGTTTTATTCGATTATTGCATTTTGTTCGATTCTTACGTTTTATTCGATTCTTACGTTTTATTCGATTCTGGTTGTATTCGACCCTTGCGTTTTATTCGATTCTTGCGTTTTATTCGATTATTGCGTTTAACTCGGTTGTTGCGTATTACTCGGTTGTTACGTTTTACTCGGTTGTTGAGTTTTGTTCGGTTGTTGCGTTTTATTCGATTCTTGCGTTTTATTCGATTTTTGCGTTTTATTCGATTATTGCATTTTGTTCGATTCTTGCGTTTTATTCGATTTTTGCATTTTGTTCGATTCTTGCGTTTTATTCGATTCTTGCGTTTTATTCGATTTTTGCGTTTTATTCGATTCTTGCGTTTTATTTGATTCTTGCGTTTTATTCGATTCTTGAGTTTTATTTGATTCTTGCGTTTTATTCGATTTTTGCGTTTTATTCGATTATTGCATTTTGTTCGATTCTTGCATTTTATTCGATTCTTGCGTTTTATTCGATTTTTGCGTTTTATTCGATTCTTGCGTTTTATTTGATTCTTGCATTATGTTCGATTCTTGCGTTTTATTCGAATTTTGCGTACTATTTGCTTGTTTATGCTTTTTGCGTTGTTGTGAAGTTGCATCCGGAGCGAATAAATTAATTGGTTTATAATTATGGGTTTTAATTATCACATATGTATCCCATTAGGGTGTAGAAAGGTGATAAATTGAAGAATGAATCATAAAAATCACAGCCAGTTTATCAATGAGTGCTGCTGACATTTAAGACGGATACAAATGGATTAAAACGAGTTGATAGGCGTGGAAAGAAATTACAGTCTTATAACTTAAGATGGGAAAAGCATGATCAGTAGGTCACGTCGCATCTTTATTACGTATACACAATGATTGTATTTAAGCACCTACATCCTTCTCCTATATATCACAAATTTAACACACAGTGCCAGGAATCTTAAACACATCTTTATTTGCTTTATATATTGATTTTCGTTGTAATTAGTGGAAAATATTTATCCACACAAGCAAAATACTCAATTCTGGTATCTAAAATCAAATTTCTAATGCAAGAACAGAATGCTGTCAATAAATTCCATATGTATAGTACTCCAGCATTGTTTTTGGGTACAAACAATAGAAACATTAACAACCCACGAGCTAAAAAAGCCCAAAAACAATTTATTTCTAAATTGCACATTAAATCACACATTAAATCTTTAAATCACACGTTAAATCTCTAAATCACACATTAAATCTCAAAATTAATCTATAAATCTTGAAATATATCCAAAAAAACCTCAAAAAAAATCTATAAATCTCAAAAAAAAAATTTTTAAATTTAGAGATTTATAAATCCTGGTGACTAAAATTGCTAATATCGGCCCGCTCGCCAAAAACTCAATTTTTTGAGGTTTTTGGTCTTTGGGAATTAAGTTTCCAAGAAAAATTGGCAAGTCTTGTTGCATCACTTGTTTCCACACACTCTTATCTTAAAAATGGGTGATTTTAGCCATCAATAAATCACTTCTTTGAGCTTTGTTCTGCTTGTAGACTTCCTTTGTCACATCTCCATCCTGTTCTGCCAAGTAAATCATGAGGGGTGGGGGAAGAAAATAAAGATCATGTCCACAGGATATTCAAATGTGGTGGAAGCTTAATCAGCGATTTTTTCACTAATACTTTACACGTTTAAGCTTCCTAATTTAAGTCTTTCTTGTCTTAGTTGAATCAAGAGGGGGAATGGGAAGCATCCGCTTTGGCAATTGGTGAAATTATACTTTATTCACACTTGTACTTGTACTTGGAATTGAATTTCATCTGGTGAGTCATAATTATATCCAAATAAGAGGGAAAAAAAATAAGATCAAAAGAAAATTTAATAATTTGACACCCACTGAAATTGGTTTTTTAAATTTGTTTGAATTTAACCACAGATTAAGAATTATTGCCAACTTCCATTTTGAGGGTGCTCAAATTGAGGGGTTAAATTTTTTTTTTTTTATTAAATTTTGTTTTGAATGAATAAAATTGTAGTTAAAAATAAAAATGAACAACAGGTGCTTTATTTGATTTTCTGTGCATCCTGGTTTCATTTTTGGAAAGAGTTTTATTGGACATTCTGTTTCATAATATGCCAGTTGGCAGACTTTGCCACTTTGAAGGTGTGGGCTGGTGTAGAATTGGCTACTTTCTTTCCTAAAGCAGCTTACTGGCACCTGAAGCATGCATGTGCATACAAATCCATTTTTAAAACTTTTTTTTTTTAATTTTGGTGAGAAAGAAAGTGTGTAGTTTTATTTGCTTTGGTTTTACTCACTTCTGGTTTCTGAATTGATGTTTTTTTTTTTTTTTACTATTTTGGATCAGTGTTTGGTGTTTTTGTAGTTAATTTTGTAATGATAAAATTGGTTTTGGCTAGTTTAAGAAGTCGTTGTATGCTTTTAAGTAATTGTTAGAAAGTTTTATTTATTTGAATGGTTTTTGTTGTTTTATTTCACTGTAGCAAGATTTTGTTTGTTTTAGTTAATTATAAATGCTGCTTTTGTTGTTTTAATCGATTATTTGGTGTTCTATCACTGTTTTATTTAATTACTGGGTGTTTTATCACTGTTTTATTTAATTATTGGGTGTTTTATCACTGTTTTATTTAATTACTGGGTGTTTTATCATTGTTTTATTTAATTATTGGGTGTTTTATCACTGTTTTATTTAATTATTGGGTGTTTTTTTCATTAACTGCAATCAAAAGTCGTGTTTTAAATGTTTGTGTTTTTTGTTTTTTATTTTTTAACATTACTTACAGTAGCAAAAAGACATGCTTGAAAGACGACTGTTTGAATGCTGCTACTGTCATTTTATTTGTAAGTGAAAATTTAGCTTACAGACATGGGAAAAAAACTGGTGTTTGCTACAGTATAAGAATTAACCATGAACCAGTGGCCTGGATATGAAAAGTGACCTCTTGAATCGGCATTCTTTATATAAAGATGCTCACTTTTGCCCGGTAATCAGTATGAAAGAAGGGTGTGTTTGGCTCATTTACATAACCATTTGTAGTTCTGGTTCTTTTGGTGTTAGAATAAATTGTGGGTTTAAAAAGACAAATGAGTCTGTAAGTCCAAAAAAAGGATGTTAAAAGCTCAACATATTTCACTCATCATTAAGTATTTAAATTATTGACTAATTTGAAGACACCAAAACCCAGAATGTAAATCACTGCCTTCTTCCTGTCTTTCTTTGGGTGGGTGTTCCAAGAAGATGAATGACTCTTAATGTTTCGTTTCAGTTCAAATCAAATTAAACAATGTTCAGATTGAGTCAACAAATCATGGCCACAGACCACATGATATACACTTGTAAAAAGTAGCATAAGTATTACTGCAAAATAGCAAAAAAATTAGCAGAAAGTGCCAGTAGAAAAATCAGTAAAAAATCAGCAGCCAAAATCAGCAGAAATCAGTAGAAGATAGAAAAAATCAGCAGAAGATAGCAAAAATCAGCAGGAACTGGCAAAAAATAGTAGAAAATAGCAAAACTCAGCAAAAAAATTAGTAGAAAGTAGCAAAAATCAGTAGAAAGTAGCAAAAATCAGTAGAAAATAGCAAATATTAGCAGAAAATAGCAAATATTAGCAGAAAATAGCAAATGTCAGCAGAAAATAGCAAATATCAGCAGAAACTGGCAAAAATCAGTAGAAATAAGAAAAATTAGTGGAAAATAGCAAAATTCAGCAAAAAAAATCAGTAGAAAGTAGCAAAAATTAGTAGAAATTAGCAAATACCAGTAGAAAATAGCACATATCAGCAGAAAATAGCAAATATCAGCAGAAACTGCCAAAAATCTGTAGAAATAAGAAAAATTAGTAGGAAATAGCAAAACTTAGCACAAAAAATCAGTAGAAAGTAGCAAAAATTAGTAGAAAATAGCACATACCAGCAGAAAATAGCAAATATCAGCAGAAACTGGCAAAAATCAGAGAAACAGGCAAAAATCAATACAAAATAGAAAAAAATTGACAGAAAATAGCGAAAACCAGCACAAAACAAAAATCAGTAGAAAATAATAACAATTAATAGAAAATAACAAAAATTAATAGAAAATAGCAACAAAAAAAAAATTAATAGAAAATACCAAAAATTAGCACAACATAGCACAAAAAAATCAGTAGATAAAAGCAAAGATTATTACAAAAAACAGTAGAAAGTAGCAAAAGTTTAGCAGGAACTAGCAATACTCCTATCTCTTTATCTGTGGAAAAACAATGCAGGAAAGCTAAGGGGTAGCTCTGCAAACCATTTCTCAAATGTCTGGTAATGTTTATTCATTTTTTCCTCCATCAATGGCTTTTAATTTAAAATAATTAGCTTCTATTTTTTTTAAAACTAAAAAAAAAAAAACTTGCACTTTTATTCTTTTCCACTTCATATAGATTTATTTCTCCCTTGTAATTTATTTAATAGTAGCAGTAGCAACTAGGGCCTATTACAAATTAAAATTGTCCTTCCATCTCCCCTGCAATTTTTTTTTTTACTAGAGATATTGTTTCTTTTTTCATTTGAGAGACACCTTTAATTATAGCTTGCACGCTAAATTATAAAAGAAAATAACAGTGGGACAATTGTTGAAATGGAGCAAAGAAAAAAAGAACAAAAAAAAGAAACAAAAAAAAAAAACAATCAATCTTACCGGCGCCAGTGTTGAAAGGCTTGAACCAGTTGTCTGTCGGTTGCTGTCTTTGCTTTGTGAACATCTTTCAATGCCCACTGCCCATCAGACTAACATACAGTGCCAATAAAAGACCCAAAGCCAAAATAGAATGCCAGGAAGCTAGAATGCTCTATCTACTCATTAATTCTACAAATAAAATACGAACTAAATGTTTTGTTCACCACATACTGTATTTTATTATGTAACTTTAAGATTGAAGCATTATTGTGTAGCATTGTAACATCCTGCAGTTATGACTCGATTTCTCAACAATTGTGCTCGCCACAATTTTTTGAAAAAATATGTTGTTTGAAGGTCCAGGAGACCCATACATCCAATTTAGAAAAGTTTCCTGAGATATAAACGGTCTCAAAACTGTTTAGTTTTTAATTTTATCTCATTCTGTTCACAAGTTATGAGAAATATTGTAAAAGTCAATTTTAACGAAACGATAGCTCTAACAATCCTTTGTATTCTTCTGAAACCAATTTTACTTACGAGAAATAGTTTCTGAAAAATTTCAAATATTGACGTCAAAGTACCAAATTTATTTTAACATTGCTGTACTAAGTCTGTGTAAACTTTGCGTTTCAACGGTAAAGTGATGAACCGGCAGCTTCTTGGCTTGCAGCCTGGCACCGGTCCATGGATTACCACTATGCCACAAGACTTCGATAATCTTATTGTACTAAACAGATGATGCTCCATAACTTCCCAACTGGAATAGTCTACCAATTTTCGCCATAACAATGGTTGACCTTGAACCACAGTCCACCAAGGTCATGTTTGCAACAATACTCTTTCACCTTTCACATACTTGAATCAGCAGTCAGCTTTAGTTGAGGATGTAAACAAAGAAAAAAATGTAAGCTTTACTCTCTAGGTGGCACCACTGGAAAAAGAAAATAGTTTCAGCTTCGATTTAGCTTCTTATTATTAATTAATTAATTAAGAAAATTTTTTTTGGTGGTTTAATTTTGTACACCCAAAATGGCGCGCAAAATTACAGTTGAGTGGGTTTTTCACTTAGATGTAATGAGTTTACTTTAAAAATGAATAAGTCGAATGAGTGATGATTTGTTATGTAATTGGTAAGTTGAAGTGATAATGAGGTTATCCAAATTTATACCCTTGTCTTACATGGTAAAGACACGCGATGCTGAATGACGATGATGAATAACAGGAAATAGGTTTGTGTTCCAATTGATGATTGGCGCCTGGCTGCTGCTGTTTTATTTAATAATTTTTTTTTTTTTTTTTTTTTTTTTTATATTTATTTTTTTTAATTCAACCTCTTTAAAAATTGGAATCAAATTTCACACTTGTTATTTGATTTGCGTGCGCAGAAGTTGAATTAATGTAAGTAACGATTAAATAGTTGATGACAGCGTAGGAATAGAGTCAAAATAATTTCTTAAGAAATTGCCAATAGGGGCGCAATGAATGACGCTACAAATTTAAGGCGAAGATTAGTCGCGGTAGGTAAATAGGCGGTGTGTTCACAGTTAATGGATTGTTTTCATTGAAAGGGAAAAGAAGAAACACATGAGAAAACACGCTTGGAATTTGTGGCTAGCCGCCAAGCTTGTTTTGAGTGGGTGAAAGGAGGTGTTTTCTGACTATTTCCTTGTTTTGCGATTCGAAATCTAAACACTTAGATCCTAAATTAAGGATAGATTGTATCCTTTTGCATGAATAACTAATCAAAGATAGGAATTTGAAGAAATTAGTTAAATTCAATGGGGTGATGCAGTTTTTTCTTTATTTTTCCTATATGGTTTGGTCGAAGGGGCCGACATTAGCACTTTTCATTGACGAGATTTATAAATTTCTAGATTTAAAAAGATTAATTTTGAGATTTATGGATTTATTTTGAAATTTATGGATTTATTTTGAAATTTATGGATTTATTTTGAAATTTATGGATTTATTTTGAGGTTTTTTGGGATATATGGAAATTTATAGATTAATTTTGAGATTTGGTTGAGGGGGCCGACGTTAGCATTTTTTATTGATTAGATTTATAAATCTCTAGATTTAAAAAGATTAATTTTGAGATTTATGTATTTATTTTGAAATTTATGGATTTATTTTTGAGGATTTTTTGGGATATATGGAGATTTATAGATTAATTTTAAGATTTAATGTGTGATTTAGAGAGTTAATGTGTGATTTAGAGAATTAATGTGTGATTTAGAAATTTAATGTGTGATTTAGAGATTTAATGTGTGATTTAGAAATTTAATGTGTGATTTAGAGATTTAATGTGTGATTTAAAGATCAAATGTGTGATTTAGAGATCAAATGTGTGATTTAGAGATTTAAAGAATTAGAGATTTATTAGAGATTTGTAAGAGATTTAACAAGTTATCGACGAAATTTATAGTAAATGCTGGCCTTTCGGATTTGGTCAAATTATTATTTTGGGATATTTATTTATATATATCACAAGAAAAATTATTTAAATTCATCAAATCTTAATCTAAGTTTAATTTAGTCTACACCGCTATCAGATGTACCTACCTGTGTATTGGGTGTGGCTGTTAATTGCATTTGTAATTGTTCAAATTTGTCATTTATTGACCTTTTTTTTGGGATTTTGTATTGCCAGAATTTGTGGGAAACTCATTTTTCTTTTACTATAAGAACCAATTGTTGCAAACTCAGATTTGTATTAAGCCTTTTAAATTCCACAATAATTCAATTTGTATTTTTAGAGTTTAGATTAATGACTGGTGGAAATGGAGGGAAAACATTTAGGAGTATTTTAGAACTTGGAAATTCCATGAATGAAGTAAACAGTAGCCAAGCTGTTTTTAGATTGGAATTTTCATATACAAAGTTAAAAAGTTAACCATATGTTTAATAATCTCATCTCATCTTTAATCTGGTTAATTGTTGTGCCAAATGCTGCAAAAATAAGTTTATTGTTGTTGTTTTTTTGGATTTTTTTATTTTTTATTTTTTAAAAAAATATATTTAAAAAAAAAAATTATTATTGTTATTAATGTTGATTGTGTTGAGTGAGATTCTGCATTGTGAGGGTGGCCATTAGTTGAGCATAAGCCATAATTTTTCAGTGCGCCGCCATCAGTGCATGGAATCAGCAACGCCGCTTCTTTATCATAATTTTTTTTTTTAGTTTTTAATATCCTAATAGCCTTTTCTCTCTGATTTATAGTCCATGTGTGTAGAAATTTATTTATAAAAGAGATAACATTTTTTATAATTGCTGATTTCATTGATTATCCACTAGGAGAAATTTATTTGACTGCAGAGCTTAGGACATACGTATAATATGAAATTTAAATTAAGTGTATAAATGCAGGAGAAAATTAAATTACAAACTTTTGGACAGAATAACTCAATGAAGCATCAATTAAAGAAAAAACTTCTAATTTGAGTGAATAAAAACAGTAGCTGCATTCGAAAAGTCACTTTATAGTTGTAGTTATATCGAGATAACTCTTAGTCTAGCAGTTTAAAAATGCAGTTTAGAAATGCTGTTTAGTCTACATGAATTTTTGAATGCAGCTAGTGGTATAACAAAAAGAACAACATTAGATTTAACAACAAAGATTTATATGTATTTTACTAAACACTTACTAAAAAACGAAATTTGCATCAGTTAATAACATTTTTTCCGATCAAAAACACGCAAATATCATGTTATTGTTATTGTAGTCAAGCGCTTTTGCCAACCAACGTCGATACCGTGCATGTGCGATGTGCGCCACCTGGTGGTAGGTAAAAAGCTTTATAGGAAATACGTAACAGTAGCAATTAGAAATAACGGTAACAATTAGAAATAACAGTAACTATTAGAAATAACGGTAACAATTAGAAATAACAGTAACAACAATTAGAAATAACGGTAACTATTAGAAATAACGGTAACTATTAGAAATAACAGTAACTATTAGAAATAACAGTAACAATAATTAGAAATAACGGTAACTATTAGAAATAACGGTAACAATTAGATATAGCGGTAACAAAAAGGAACAACAATTAAAAAGAAACACAACAAGCAAAAAGAAACACAACAATTAAAAAGAAACACAACAATTAAAAAGAAACACAACAATTAAAAAGAAACGCAACAATTA
>JAQFXT010001590.1:0-16546 GCA_034683725.1 Strigamia crassipes | reverse complement strand
AGCATTAGCCTTTCGTAAATTAGCGCTAAATGCTGTTAGCGCTATGTAGATTAGCTCTATATACAGCGCCCCCTTTAGTTCATGGTAATAATATAATTTAATTTAGGAGCATTCAATCATAAATTATTTATTTCACTTATTTTTATTCATTTAAGCAAACGTTAAGCATTTGGTTTACCAATTTGAATGCACCTAATATTATAACATGACTTTTTACAACCCACAAGTACCCTTCCACTCTCTGTTGAGTTAAGTTTTACTTCAAATAATAAAATAATCAAACCCAAGTCAGAGACTGGATTAATCATTTTATTATTTGAAATGAGATACTACCAATTTTTATATTACGTACAGAAATAAACCAAAAATATAAACAGGATGGCGAAAAGCAGTGACAACTGACAAGTGTTTTCCTCCCTTAATCCTTGACAACCGGGGATGAGTTCGTCGTAAACATTTCAAAACAAAGCACTTAGAACTTAGAAATAGATTCTATTTTTTTCTCCCTTCAATTTTACACTCAATTTGAGAATAATTACCTCTAATTGCGCAACGTCTGGTTCGTACTTGTATTCACACTTAAAACTAAACCTAGTTTTGTAGCTTGAGTAAAACTACCTTTCCATGTGTTATACCTTATTCGCACCAGAAAGTTTGGGTTAGCCTAAACTGTAAATCTAGTTCTAGTTCTTGGTGCAAATGCACCTAGCCTAAAATTATCTGGTTTAAAAATTTTTAAACCAGATAATTCTAATCCAGTTGTAGAAACTAGATAACTGGCAAAGCTAGCTCAGAACACCTCCCACAATTCCATGCACATGGTCAGTCGATTGTCTATTGGTTTACAAGATAGCCTAGATATATGATTTTTTAATTTTTGGTGCAAATGCATTAGCCTAATCATTTTGTAGACGAAATCATCCAGAACTAGATTTTAATGTAGGCTAGCCCAAACTTTCTGGTGCGAACAAAGTATTAGACTCATAATGTGGAACAAATTTAATTATTTTATCCATAAAAAATGCAAGAAGGAAAATAGTGTTTGCAAACATGACTTTTTCGTTATAAAAAGTTGATTCTTATCACCTCATGATGTTATGACAAGTTCCCACTTATAACCTACTGTTATATTCTTGTTAACTAATTGTTCAGGCAAAGTTGTGAGACAGGGAAAAAATTGTTGGTGACCATTTTGATAAAACAAGAAAATGCATCTGATTGGCTGCCTTATTTTATAAGGTAGTTATAAAAAAGCATTTTTCTTATACTCACAGTCCATCCTTAAGCTTGCGGATGCCATAACACCATAAGGATGAACATTTATAAGGAAAAAGTCATGTCTACAAACTCTCTAATAAACAAGCTTGACATTTACACCATGCAAAAATAAGAATGTGCTGGCTCGCGACTCCTCAGAGTCCGGGCCGTTTCGTTTTTCCACCAATAATTGTAGAGAGGAATTAAATGAAAAACCATAAACCCTGAACATTACCTGTATTCCTGCAATTACCAATGATTTCTTAAACTTCCCAAGTGGTTCTGGTACTCTTAAATGTTAGAAGTGGTCTCAGCCCATTAATTGGGCAGGCCAGGTTTGGTAGAAAAAATTACAAGGCAAAACGTGCGCTGGTTCTGTTGGAGTCCCGGGTAGCTTAATAGTAGAGCACCCGTCCGGCAAGCGGGGGATCTGAATTTAACTCCGAGCTCGCGACTCCTCAGAGTCCGAGCCGTTTTGTTTTTCCACCAATAATTATAGAGGAATTAAATAAAAAACCATAAACCCTAAAAACAATTTCTGTAAACGGCTTTGAACTGCTCAGCTCTCATCCTTTACAGGCATTATCTAATTTTCTATTAGTTGGCTGACAAGGTTTTTTATTTTGCATTTCCAAAAAGTTCAGGAGATATCACACAACTTATTGGAATCTGTGTTTCTTGCAAGAAAGGTAAAAAAGACAAGAAAGCTTTTTTCGTACTTTTTTCCCCATTCATCACAATGGTAAGCATATGGCTTGTGTATCAGAACTTAAGATAACACCTCTCTGTTTTGTGATCTGTGGGACGACTTTCTTGGCAGCCCAACCTTTCATTTGCAATAACATCTGGGAAAACCACAGAAAACCCAGTTGAGATGGATGGCAGATTTTCTCGCTACAGGGACAGTATACAGATCCGACAAGGATGGAGAAACAACTAGAATTCCCAGTGTCACCCAATGACCAGTCCCAATGCTATATAACTTCTGTGTTCTAATGGAAACAGGTGATCAGCACGATGAGCCATTCCTATCGTTTTGGTTGATAGTGTGAACCAGGTTTAATTAACCAGGTTTAATTAAGTAAAAACAGGTTATCTTGTTTATTTTGTGAGAGAATTTACCAATAGAATATTTGAGAAACGACCATGAAGAGTTCGAATGGAATTAAAATGCCATTTGTATTTTGGTTGTAAAAACCCACAACAGATGGCACAAAGGACAAGCATGCATTATCGAAATGATGAATGCAGCCACCTACAGCCACCAATCCGAAGGCGAATGGGGTTTGTTACGCGCTTCGGGATTGGTCGAACGAACGATGGCCGTTTGGTTACGCCGATCTCATTTGTCGTCAAAGCACCAGGAAACATTATCAAAGCTAGCAGTAAATTCTCACAAAAATTTCTTAGATATTTAAAACTACTTCTTAACATACAGCTACAGTCAATAAATCTTTCATCTTTATCAAGCCACCAGATTGAGGACCAAGTGTATTTCTATTTGTAGCCACAAGAGTAACCAGACCAGTCCACTAACCTTTGGGATAAAGCAATAAGGGGTTAAAATAAAGAGCCACTGAAAGCGCTGAAGTGATTGTTTTAATAATCACAATCGCTGCATTATTAAGGACCCATGCCAGATCCTAGTGATTATACTACATGTCACATGACATGCATTTAAAATATTTTTCTAAATGCATTTAAAAAATAAATTTATACGTAAATTTTTGAAGAATACCAAAATTACTTTAAAATTAATTTAGAAATTGTTGATAAAAACCACAAGGGTAACAGTAAAATCGGTCTCTGCCATGTTTTAAGCACTAAAAGCTCCTTTTCAGACAATACGCAGTTTGAGCCATGTACTTTTACGTTATAAAAACCCCCGTTATGCCTATAACTATAGTGGAAAACTCATAAGTCTAACGGAGCTTACGCTATATCGAAAAATAGCGTAGCCAATCCGATAATTTTCCACTATTTATGTCACTGTGTTGTCACTGACCAAAAATTGCGATTTGCAATGACCTCGTTCGCCGCCATTTTCAATTCTCCACTTCATTTCGTAGCACGACACTACCGCCAATTTTTTTCCGCCAATGTTTTTACCGCCAACGCGGTACCGCCAATTTATTACCGCCAATACCGTTACCGCCAAACCGTTACCGCCAAATCCCTACCGCCAACGCTATACCGCCAAACATTTACCGCCAACGAAACTTTACCGCCAACGCTATACCGCCAACGCAATACCGCCAATGCAGTACCGCCAATGCTGTACCGCCAATGCTGTACCGCCAATGCTATACCGCCAAACATTTACCGCCAATGCAATACCGCCAATGCAATACCGCCAACGCAATACCGCCGAACATTTACTTTTTTTAATTTTTTTTTTCTAATTTTTTTTTTAATTTTTTTTTTTCTAATTTTTTTTTTAATTTTTTTTTTTCTAATTTATTTTTTATTTATTTTTTCTAATTTATTTTTTATTTATTTTTTCTAATTTATTTTTTATTTATTTTTTATATTGTAAAAATTGTAAAAATTGTAAAAAATGCAGACGACGTTTTCCGTGTGCAAAACGGCACTTTTCACGTGGAAAACGACTCTTCTCACGTCCAGACGACGTTTTCCACGGCGTCTGTACATGAAAAGTGCCGTTTTCCACGTGGAAAACGGCGAGCGCAATCTTTCCACGTGAAAAGTGCCGTTTTGCACACGGAAAACGTCGTCTGCATTTTTTACAATTTTTACAATATAAAAAATAAATAAAAAATAAATTAGAAAAAATAAATAAAAAAAAAAATTTAAAAAAAAAAATTTAAAAAAAAATTAGAAAAAAAAAATTAAAAAAAAGTAAATGTTCGGCGGTATTGCGTTAGCGGTATTGCATTGGCGGTATTGCATTGGCGGTATTGCATTGGCGGTAAATGTTTGGAGGTATAGCATTGGCGGTACAGCATTGGCGGTATTGCATTGGCGGTATTGCATTGGCGGTATTGCATTGGCGGTATAGCGTTGGCGGTAAAGTTTCGTTGGCGGTAAATGTTTGGCGGTATAGCGTTGGCGGTAGGGATTTGGCGGTAACGGTTTGGCGGTAACGGTATTGGCGGTAATAAATTGGCGGTAATAAATTGGCGGTACCGCATTGGCAGTAAAAACGTTGGCGGAAAAAAATTGGCGGTAGTGTCGTGGAACCACTTCATTTGCAAGAGGAGCACACGTTACTGTTTATCTCATTGTTTTCCTTTGGAAATCATTTCAATTCACAATAATAAAGTTGTGGCATTGTTTTGAATTAGTTAAAACAGAAATTGTATCTATATTTAATATAAGAAACAGTTCCTAGTTTTGGAAATCACGAGACTTTGTAAGGTAAGTCGACGTTTATAACTCTAACATAAAAGTTCAACCACAACCTGAACTTTTGTACTTTTACGTTACAATATTTATAACGTAAAATTGACTATAATTTTAAGGGAAAAGTACATGGCGCAAACTGTGTATTGATTAGTTGATACATAAGCACTAAAATACTGATGTGATTATTCATGTGATTGGTCCACACAGGTCACGTGATAATTGCTTCAGTGCCTTCAGCATGTCATTATTGAAACCCCTTAATGATACTCCATTTAATTGGCATATAAATACACTAGACTTGACTATTCATTCCAGTGACCAAACTTAAAAAAACTCATCTGTTCACATTAACAGATTAAGGGACATCACTTGAGAATGACAATTCTTCATACCATATCTGCAGAAATAAAGTATCAAAACAAGCATGCTTAAACAATAGTTACCACTTACTGAATTGGCAGCATTAAAAAAAGATTTTTCTTTATTAGTTACACCTACACTATGAGAGAAAAGACCACATTCATTCCTTACCATTGCTTTAAGCCTCGATTCCTCTTCGTCGCCCGATTCATCAGACTGCACCCCGCTATCTGATACCTCTTTGCATGGCTCTGCGGAAGAGCTGTTAACAGATCCCATTTCCATTCCACCTAAAGTTCCATAATAATTATCATAAACATGACGATTTGTGTGTGATGTAGTTGCAGTATTTTGCAGACAGTGTGCTTCGGCATCCTCAATAGGCTTGAACTCCTTATCATAAGGAATGTCCTGCTGAGACTTCAACAACTCTGCAGCCAAAGACAACTGGTTAACATAGACGTTCTTGCAAGTTTCACTTTTTTGGTATCGGTGACCAAACAGTTCCACATCCTCCGATCCACACTCGGATACATCGTCCATTTCGTGGACGACTATTTCGGCATGTCGGTTCGGCATGTCCTTTGGCTCCGACTCCTCTCTCATCTTCATCTTAGTCGGCAACGGCTGAGTCGTGACAACTTCAAAAGCCGGTTGCACACTTTTGTCGCTTTTCTCCAACGGCGAATCGGGAACGTCCATACTTGTGCAAATTTGGTAGTAGTCCTTAACTTTTTGCGGATCGTAAAACTGTTGGCGATCATCAATGTCCATGTAAGTTTCTCCTACAAAGTCGTCTTCTGCTTCTACTTCTTTTTCTTCAGCTTCTACTTCTTTTTCTTCTACTTCTACTTCTTCCTCCTCTTCGGTGCTTCCACTCAGCGATACCTTCTCGAACTCCATCAGTGGAACATCTTTCTCTTCTTCTACGTTTGGTTTCTCTTCGGGAACTTCATCATTTTCAGCAGCATGTGACTCATCCATGAATGAGGTTTCGCTTATAAATACAATTTCTGTAACCAACTCCCTCTCGCCATCATCCTCCATATGTCCATTCCTCTGGCTCCATTCCAAGTCACAAGAGCCCACTTCACTGTTAGTCATGTTCCTGTCACTCTCTCCATTCCTGCTCGAATTATTAGAGTAATTAGCCTCAGAAAAATCAGATTCTCCAACTTGGTTACTCTCATCTGCATTTTCTTCAACTTGCTCGCCACCACTAGCGAAACCACTCACAAGATTAGAGACATCGCTGTCGCCTCCAACTTTGTGCTCTTCAATTCCCATGGTCAATTCAGTTACCTCCGAGTCTTCAGCTTCATTATCCTCAGATGGATCATTTTCTAAATGGAAATCTTCAATTGATTTCTCCTCGCCACCAACACTAGAAGCAACCGAAATCGAATTATCCACCTTTTCTTCTCCTTCAATCGAATTGTCCACCTTTTCATCCCCCCCAATCCAATTGTCCACCTTTTCATCCCCCCCAATCAAATTGTCCACCTTCTTCTCTCTTTGAAGAGCAATTTCAATCGCATTTGCCACAATTTCATCAACCAAAGTGACCGCAAACAAGTCATCCACCAACGGCAGACGGAGTAGCTGATCACGTGACATATGTATCCGACACACCTGCACGTTCTCCTGCTGCTTCTCGACCGGGGAATCGCGACTACTTTCTGTTTCTTCGTCCATCAAACTACCGCTAAGTGAACCCGCTGGAGTCTGCAATCGAAATGAGTTTCAAAAAATAGACTTTGGTCACGTGTTAACCTCGAGAGAAAAAAAAAAGAAAAAAAAAAAAAAAAAAAATCTCGAAATTTTACGTACATTTCCAGACTTTAACCAACCGCTTTAAGGCGCAGTTTCCTCTTCCTCTTCCTCTTCCTCTTCTTAGATTGGATGTGCCTCTCACCTGCGCTCTTGTTGTTCTCTGCTCTTTGTTTTGGATTCGGCGTCACGTCATCTATCGAGTCGAGATAATTTTTTTTTTTCTCAGCTTTATTTATTTATTTCTTTATTTTTAGATTTAAAGCCGCAGTGTGAGTGAACGCGCCAAATGAGGTGTTAAAAGTGAGAGCGGATCGGGCGGAAAATAGAAAAAAAATTTCCTTATTTAAAAGCCAGTTGCTATGGTGATTGCCAATTATCGATATACCGTCGCCCTGACAACAAACCTTCACGTTGCTATGGCAACGCAAAGCTGCGTCTTAAAAAAAAATATATATATATACAGAAATAAATCAATACTTTAATTATGATTTTTTTCTTTTTTTTAATTCGAAAATTATGTAAATTTTGATAAAAAACCAAAAAAAATTATTCTTTTCAATATATTAATTAGAAATTACCTAATTCGGAATCCACGTGCACGTTATTGTTGACAGTGTTATTTTGCTTCAAAAACAAACTCCTTTTAAGGATAAATTGGTTTGGTTTGGAAAATTCCTCGACGAATTATCTTGTTAATCACCTGTTGAACGCTCAGTAAGTGGCAGTTCGCGTCGCGCGTTCTGCCATACTTCAATTCCGAGACGAAATAAATTTTAAAGAAAGAAAAAAAAGCCGCAGAATGACGTCATTGACGACACATCTCATTTAACGACATTTTTTTTTTTTTCTTTTTAAATTTAAATTGTGCGTGGAATTTTGTGAAAAATTAATTCAAAGTGATAAAGAAATAATTTTTTTTTTTTTTATTAATTAAATATATTTTTTTTTGTTGCTTTTGGTTAATATTCGTTGAAGTGTGAAAAATTCCGAGTTATTTTTAAAGTTTGATGAGTTGGGAAGACTAAACTTGGAAACTTGGCATTCTTTCAATATCGGGCATGAGGATGAGCTCACATCTAGTGTTTCAAAATCACATTTCATCAAAAACAGTCAACCACAGGATATGAAATCATCGATTAATTCGCTGATTTTAGTAACAACAAAAACACCCATTCGTGTTAATCATTTACAAGAATTTTGACCAATGCTCAAATTGGGTGCATTTCCCTTGACATGACGAACGAGGCAATTGCCCCACAACTCAATAAAGAAAAACTCTGGAAAAATCCAAACATTTATCTGCTGCTGAATTTATTAATTAATTAATTTATTTTTTTATTTAATTTTTTTATTTAAATATTATTTTTCTAAAAAACAGTACCGCATTTGGGACACTGCAATTTCGGCGGGACACTAATGGCGGCTTTAGACCGCTTTGTCTTGGTCCAAATATACCGAAAAAAAATCATTTTCGACCATCTAACTTCATCACAAAGCAGAATTTTTTTTACATCACAAGCAATATGCTCCAAAATATCAAAAATTTTGATTTTTTTCAATTATTTTAAACCATTTTGGCGGGGCGCCATGTTGGTTTTTTCCAATCTCACCATCCCCTGGCTTATAAAACACGGGTTTTTCTTTTTGAAATTTTGTATTAACTGATTTGTCTGATCGCAAAATGCCTCCGCATGTTATTTTCAAAATAATTAAATAATTAATTAATTCACTAACTTGTGCTGCTGAATGAAGCTGGTCCGTAGTAGTGGCCCGGGTAAGCGTAGCCGGAAGTTGAGTTTTCGGAATTAGTTTGAGTCGCAGTAAAATTCGAATACGGGTTCAAAAGAACCGCGTTCCAGTAGAATGGATTCTGAAAAGTGCAAAATGTAATAATAAAAACAATATTCCAACTTCAATTTACTTGGTAGCCTCTTCTCGGTCCACTGTAGCTTGGTACAGGTGGCGCCATCGCGTGGTAAACTTGGCAATTAGCCGGAATTCGTTGGTTGTACCATTCCAATGGCTGCAAAGGTCTGTAGCTATTTTGAGGAACGAAATTAGGATGGAAAACATGCTGGAGAGGAAATGCCAATGCGTATACTGGATGTTTCACCAATGGATAATATGACCCTATAAGTTATTTATATATAAAAAAATGAACCCCTTCTGTGCATACAATTTTATCGTTTTATTTTCTCTCACCAGATGGCGTGCAAGATGGCTGCAGTTTATCTCCTGAATGTACACTACAATCATCCGAGTATTTTAAGAAGAAATGTTGTTTATCTGAATAAATATGAATAAATAAACACTTTTAGTTTGTTATTTTTGTTTTGTTTTTGTTTTTTGTTACCTGGGGGATTGTGGTCAGTCGTAATGGTCGAATTATCCTGGCTTCCATCTTCCTTTTCTGTTTGTTTTTCTGCTGAATGCAAATCGTAATGTTTGATTAATAAACTTCGTTTTCCTGATCCAATAACCCAACATAATTTTTGTTTTCTTCGCCATTGCATGCTCGTATACTGCACTCCTTTCTCAACTTTAATTCCTTGGCACTGGCTTTAGTTTTTCAAGTTTCTAGTGGCAGAATTGTTAACTAAATAATCATGTTTTGAAAACACAGATTTAAAAATAAATAACCGTTAAACTAACAAATTCAATTGTTTATTACTATTTTATGACATGAAATAAATTTAAATTACATGTTTGAATTCAACAACAACTAATTTTATATCATTTTAAAACTGAATTAATTGTTTTATGTTTAGATTTGAGTCATTATAACTAATTAGAATGATATTTGTAAATCCTAGTCATAATTTACAAACTACTTACCCAAATTTAATGGAAGCCATTTGGTCTTCTTTTTATTTTTCTTCCCCATCTTCTCACTGGATCCTCATAACAAATTTAATGGCGCCATCTTGTTACCAAAATAAATGAACTCGAAATGTGCTATGAATGGTTTATTTTTTCCCCCTTCAAAAACAAAAATAGATATTTGTTTTTAGCATTAAAAAAATACAAGGTTTTCTGGTTTTTGCATTGTTTTATTTATAAAAGAACAAATGTATGATTGCATTAGCACACATCATTGCAAGTATTACAATCACAACCATTAACAGGCTTTGAATATTCACAAATTGTATATATAGGTGAGCCCCAAGTGTCAGCATGGCAGGGGTAAACCAACCAGCAAGCAGCTTGGTTCAATGTGTAACCAAGCATCATGCAAGGGTAACTAGTTGGTTCTGTAGCACACCAATCAGTGTAATTGACATTTTTCATTGTGGACAGCCATGTGAAGCGGCCTGGCTGCGAGTTAAAGGCCTTACTGCCAGATATCCAGTATGCGGAAGTCTCTGTAATAATAAGCAACAGTTTATTTAATTTTATTTTTTTTAAGGTTTAATAATCAATTTATACTTTTAATATGCTCAAAAAGATAAAGTTTGATTGTAAAACTCTCTTCTATGGTTTCAATACTGAGCAGTGAAGAATTCAATCTCTTACATTCCTGCAGGGCTGAGAAAAAGTTGAATTTGGTTTCAGAAAAATAATAACAGCCATTTTGGAGTTGTACAAATCCTTTGGGACAGACAAGTGCCAAACATTGGTAGGTTGAAAATGAGATTAAAAAAGTTATCACAACTGTAAATCATACAAAAGTAAAATGGCTTTTAGAAATTTTATGATATTTTGTATATACAGATCATTATTACCTAGCTTCATACTGGTACAAGTTGATAAAGAAAAATGAGAGAATTCAGCAACATTCTATCTCAAATTATTGCAAAAGTTAAGATTAGATTAGATTTTTTTGTACCTGGAATTTTAAAGTGCTGGAATTACTGTTGATTCATTTTATAATGAAATTTAAAGAACATGTCATTATTATCACTTCAAATAAAATTAAAAAAAAAGTATTGTGTTGATAGCAATAAAATAGTTATTTCATATTAAATTAGCAGAGTTTTTCTACTTTTCTTCTACTTTTCTTACTTTCTTTGCTGTAATTTTATAACGTCAGTCAAACATACATTAAAATTCTTTTTATTTCCAATATTTCATACATAAAACAAACTAGCAATTCTTGCTGCAAACTGAGCAATCACAAACAGTTGCTGGTGAGTATTCACAAATGTATTCACGATTGTCAGTCAAACAGTTTCCATCAAGCCAACATGTTGCTTTGTTTGGTGTGTGTGTAATAAATACACAACTTTGTGCATTCCTGAAAGAGTTACACCAGTCTGTATAAGCCATGTTTTCTAATGTAGACATCCACTTGTGTTGCGATTTGTGAAACACATCAGTGCCAGATGTCCAATAAATTATTGCTTCTAAAAATAAATAAACAAAACACAAACTTCATATGGTGATTTATAAGCTTACTGTAAAAATCATCTCTGAATACTTATTCAATTAATTTAAAACTAATGTTATTACTGTCATGTTTGTAGTAGAGGTGAAGTTTGATGGCAAAATTTTCCTGTATAGTTTCAATGCTCACAAGAGAAGCATTCATATAGATGCATTGTTTAATAGCGCCGTAGAAGGTGGACTTTTCGTCGGAAAAGTGGTAACAATTACCGGAAAGGTTTACGAATCCCTTACGACAAGTTACTGCTAAACATTGACAGACACAAACTAGTAGGAGTGTAAGTAAAACTGCAAAGTAAATTGATATTTTGATTATTCCGTTTAGAAAATCTTAAAACAACGTTTATAAATGCTACAAAAATAGCTTTTAAGGAACTTTACATTAGATATATTATTCATTAATTCGTTAGCTTTCTAAATCATACCTAACTTCATTGTTGAGAATGCAGTGAATCAGTGATAGGAAAGAAATAATCAACTTTTATTCCCAGTATCAATATTAGATTAGATAATACGCAATTGGTTCATTAGAAAAGTGAGAAAATATTTTTGCAATATGGTTTTGTTTGAGATTTAATGTCCACCTACCGGTATGCAAAAAAATGAGCGGTATGCGGAAGATGACAACAAGTAATCAAATGACGGACAGTATAATTTGTGAAATAATCATCATCGCCGATAAAATGCAGTTGAAGGGATTTTTCGATAAATTTTGGATCTTATATAGCAAACCTGATAACTCTGCATACATTTTCAACTGTCTGAAGGATGGCAGAAATATTCAATCAAGACGCAACTATCACAGCGTTTCAAATATTCTTCTTAATGAACTTGAAAGAGAACTCGGAGAATTAGAAAGTTTCGTTTCCAAGTTAAAACCCAATAAATTCGGAAAATTTCTCATATTTCTCATCAATTTGGGAACGAAGACGCGTGACCAACAACAAAACAACACGAAAATTGTAATGGAGTTGCTCACCAAATGGAATATAAAAAAAACTACCAAACTTTTCTTTGCAGAAATTGATGTCGACTGAAATAGTCATCAAATCAGCATCTTTGTACAACGCTTTATGCAAGGAGGCCACGACCAGATGGTTGTACGTTTCACAAGGCATAACAAAAGACTTCCATTTCACAAGGTAATGAAATTTTTTATCCAGCAGTTTATCTTTTTAGCAAAAACTATTTTCTTGCAGTTAGTTCAGAAAACATCAAATCATAAAAATCATTGATGACTTATTACTATTTATTACCACTTATGAATTTAAGCAGCAACTCGCGTGAAATATGATGAGACAAAATGGAACTGTGACCGATTATCGGTCACTGGGAACCGCACTCCCAATAGTTTGTGGTCAGCGTTTGGTCAAGGTTGTATTGTCTATTAAAGATTACGCAATGTGATATTTATTGTTAATGTTTTATTTATTCCAAAGTGTATTCGGCATCATTTACAAGGTGCAATGATTTATTAAATGATAACGTAAATTCGTGTTGTGAAACTGTGCCAAATTTCAATTTATTTGTTGTTTTTACAAGTTGACGCTCCTTTGCCGTACGAGGGCGATACTAGATGTGTCTAGACAGTCCTCTTGTTTATACAGTATACTGCATGGCGTCATGACAAGCATGATGTCATACATTGTAATGATTTGTTCTATGCTTTATGGTCTTCAATCACATGTAAGACACATGGTAGTTTTTCATGTTTATAAGGTCTTATCAAGAGAATAAAGTTATTCTTGTTTTGGATTTTATCACAATGCCTCTGATTTTATCTCCAATTTCTCATTAGTATGCAAAGATGCAAGGCTTACTTTTATGCAACTTAGCAAATTTTCCACAACTGAGGAAAGTTTTTTGGATTTAGAAATTTGAGAGTTTGGCAGGAATATAATTACCTAATTAGTATTCAGGACACTTTACAACTACATCACTACAAACATAGGGACATTACCTAGATATTCACACACATTTACCAGGATTTACAATATGTTTTCCAAGTGGTTTACAGAGTTTTAACGAGCGTTTTTCTGAAATACAGTGGCTTGTGGCAGTGGTCAACTGCCAACAGTGAGTAAAAGCATTAGACTTGTATACATTGATTACTTTTGTATTTTTGGTTTGCCGGAACACATGGCATTTTCCCGTAAGGATAACCTTGTTTCGTACGTCACAGAATATACTACATAAGGTCGTGAAAACGTAGCTGTCACCGAAAAGAACAACAGAGACATCGCTAATACGTTTGGGATTTCAAACCCGCACTATTAGTGGACGCCATTTCAGAAATATGGGAGAAATATTTATTGGATACTGGACACAAACTAAAAAGATGGTACACTTGATTTTGATAGGACTACAGAGTTTGCTTACATTGCATATACAAGTACTTTGCTCCTGTAGTCCTACAAGGTGATGGAAACATCACCCAAGCAATGGGAAACAACATTAAAGATACTGTCCCTAGACAACTGAATAAAGGCTACCAAGCAATAATACAGTTTTTGTGTCAATTCTTATACGTGTCATGTGTCCAGCGCTGTATCTGATCACCCCAGCCAAAGCAGCGTCTGTCCACTTTCACAGAAGCATGGAGAACAAAAATAATGCAATAAACCTTCACGACACATCGATGGAAGTCTCAATGTCGTAATCAAATTCGTATGTATGAGCAGGATGTTCCCATCTAGCCTGAAATACCGGACAGCGTGATCCTTGAAATAACCAAAACATGCGCGAACAGAGTTGCTACTTAGCCGGCTTTCCAGAATTGGTAGGTAATCACCAAATTCCCTTTAATTTCAATTAAACCAACCTCTAGACACATTAATAAACAACAGACCCGGAAGTAAGAATAACTCTTAAGAATTACCATTCCACTGTATCCGCCATAAACGGATCCGCGACCAAATTATAGAAGTCATTATTCATTTCACCATTACGAATCATATGTGCCTTACCCGATCAATAAAGAACGTATATTCAAACTAGATAACTATTGTGTATGTATGATTTATTCCTTTTGTAGAGATATCACGCAAGAAAGTCGGATCACGACAACTCTCATTGGCAAATTGATAATCCCCAATTAATCCTTTTGCTAGTATAAATAGCAAGATTTCACCGGAAATCATTGCTTGCTTACCTTGAACTTGAACTGGTTTAAACTTGACTTGGTTCAGCAACATTTTTTTTACGGCAAACAATATTGCAAAGATCACTGAGTAAAAAAAATGCAAATGGACAGGCAACTTGACTCAATTCCGTTTGTTTCTCATTGAACTGTAACTCAACCTTCAAAAATTAAAAATTATAGACAAGTGTTTTTGGCTTATGCAATGCAAACAACAACAATCTTTTGTTGCTAAAAATATAAAATCATGTCTAATAAAAATTTGAAGAGGTCAGCAAATATCCATTTCTTGTTGATTTTATTCTAAAATGTTTAAAAAAAATTTTCAGGGCCCTAAACCAAGCCCCACACTCAGAGAAACCCCGTACTTTCAAATTTCTAAGAGAATTTACCACTAGTTTCGATAATGTTCCCTGGTGCTTTGATGACCAATGAAAATGGCGTAACAAAACGGCCATTGTTCGTCCGACCAATCTCGAAGTGCATAACAAACCCCATTCGCTTTTGGATTGGTGGCGGTAGGTGGCTGCATTCACCATTTCAAAAATGCACGCTTGTCCTTTTCGCCATCTGTTGTGGGTTTTCACAACCAAAATACAAATGGCATTTTGATCCCATTGAAACCCTTCATAGTCGTTTCTCCGATTTTCTATTGGTAAATTCTCTCATAAAATAAACCTCGCTCTTGAGTAATTGTCAAATTTAGGTCAGCACTCATCTTTTTGTCAGATAAGATCCCTACGGGTACTCGTGATCTTATCAGACAAAAAGATTCGTGCAGACCTAATTATTTGACAATTACTCAGGCCGCTCGGTATATTACTACTGAGAATTTGGTATAATTTTTTGTGGTGCCACCATTAACTTTTTTTGCCATTCGGAGGGGCCCTGTATTTTAAATTTCTAAAAGAATTTAATAATATAATTTTTTGGGGGCTCCACTGAACCTCCACGTTGCCTGTTTCTTTCACTATCTATCTGGCAATACAAACCACTGTCCCAGATAGCACACAACATCCCTATGAACGTCCTAATGTCCATTGGATACTCAGGGTAGATTCAGGCCTAGGTGCAATAGGTGTGCCTAGAGCCTCCGATTTTTAGGGGCCTCACAATTCTAAAAATCAAATCTTAAAATTGTAAAATTAGGGTTCTCGCAAGAGCGGATTTGTAGGTTCTTGCAGTCGCAGGGACCCCCAAATTCAAAAAAAAATTTCCCAAAATAATATTCAAATTAGGACCTCAAGAAAGGCTGCAAAAAGGGTCCCCAGACTGTAAATCCACTTCCGGAGCTTCAAAGTCACACTGCACCTAGAGCCTCAAGTGGGGTATAACCGTACCAGCCTAGGGACCCTACGCTTTTTAGGGGCCACCAGAAACGAAGCTTTCTGTGAAGTAGTGTGTAGCGAGTTAGGTGATAATTCGCGAGGGGCCCCCGAGATTTCGACTGCCTAGGGGCCTCTACGGGGTTTTACTCTAGCCCTGCGGACCCAGATCTGCTTTCGACGGCCCTGGTAGTTATTAACAAAATCGTAGCTACCTTAACCTAGCTGCTCTGAGGGTCCACAAGAATGACCATTAGTTACACCACTGATTCTAAGAGGTATGACAATTGCCTGAATCTTTCTCATGGGCATTTTGAATCTTTCTGAATCCCTCCCAAATCGTCATAATTATGGAATTTCGAATCTCGGAATTTGGATATAAACTTGCAAGATTTTCAATAAAATTGATCCTGCATCTTTCTAAAGCGCCTTGCTTCTTTGGTAATATAGATTCTGAATCTTTCTCACATTTTTTCCGAATTCCTATTGTCATTTCTCCCCTCCCGCCCCGACTTATTCAAATTGACCACAGCTAACTTAAAACTTTAACCCCTTTATTTATAAAAACTCACATTCTGTGGGGCCGACATTAGTAATTTTTATCAACGAGATTTATAAATCTCTAGATTTAAAAAAATGTATTGATTATTTGGGATTTATATATTTATAGATGTGTAAAGATTTATTGATTTATAGATGTGTAAAGATTTATTGATTTATTTGAGATTTATGAATTTATAGATGTGTAAAGATTTATTGATTTATTTGAGATTTATGAATTTATTTGGGATTCATCATTCATTCATTCATTCATTCATTATTTTGAGATTTATGGATTTATTGTGAACACAAAAATCAAAGTTGAAAAGTACCGTATTTCTTTGATTAAAAGTCGCCCTCGTTTACAAGTCGCCCTCGATTACAAGTCGCGGCAAAATATGAA
>JAQFXT010001589.1:0-16546 GCA_034683725.1 Strigamia crassipes | reverse complement strand
ACTAACTCATGAAAACTTTATTTCTGGAGTTTTCTTGTGCACGAGGGCCCTTAAAAGGCATGGGCCCCTCGGCCTCTAGGCAGTCGAAATCTCAGGGGCCCCTTGCTTTTTATTGCTTAATTTGTGACACTAACTCACAACAAGTCGGGCTTTTAAAAGGCATGGGGCCCTTCGGCCTCTAGGCAGTTGAAATCTCAGGGGCCCCTTGCATTTTATCGCTTAATTTGTGACACTAACTCACGAAGAGCTTGATTTCTGGAGTTTTCTTGTGCACGAGGGCCCCTAAAAGGCATGGGGCCCCTCGGTGTTCTTGAAGGTTTTACTCAGTTTTGTTTTTAGAAATTTCGGCCGTTAAATGGAGACAATTTTCGCTACTGTGCGGGGCCCCTAAAAGGTGCGAGGCCCGTAGGCTGGGGCCTACTCTGCCTATTTGTTAGTCCGACCCTGGGTCGCACTGATAACTTCAAATTCATAGGAAATTCCTGAAATCTTCAAATCCACAGCAAATCCCTGAAATTTGTAGCAAATCTCTGAAATCCAAGAAATTCCAGAATCCTAAAAATCTTGGAAATCCTGGAAATCCATAAAATCGATCAAAATCTTTAAAGATATCCTGAGAAATCTTGAGAAATCCTGAGAAATCCTGAGAAATCCTGAGAAATCCTGAGAAATCCTGAGAAATCCTGAGAAATCCTGAGAAATCCTGAGAAATCCTGAGATATCCTGAGAAATCTTGAGAAAATCTGAAAAATCCTGAGAAATCCTGAGAAATTCTGAGAAATTTTGAGAAATCCTGAGAAATCCTGAGAAATTTTGAGAAATTCGCATGACATCCGGAGAAATCATTCTGAAATCCTAAAAATTTTAGAATTAGGATTCAAAATCTCGTACGCGATTTCTGCGATTGGCTATCCGCCGTTTGAGCCTCCTTCCCGAGAAGGACGCCAATGCTGGAAATCTTATTTTGGATTTTAAAATCCTAGATATCTAAGAAATCCTGAAAATCCACGAAATCCAATGTAAATGTAAATGTAAATGTATCTTCTAAATTGCTGCAAAATTTGTAGCAAAATCAAGAAATATCTGAAAAGAAATCCGCATGAAATCCTCAAATCCACAGCAAATCCCTCAAATCTTTAGAAAATCTCTAAAATCCAAGAAATCCCGAAAATTCTAGAAATCTTTAAAATCCATAAAATCCATAAAATCGATCAAAATCTGTAACAAACCCGCCTGAAATCCTGATAAATTCTCCTAAAATCCAAAAAAATCCTTCTGAAATCCTGAAATCTTCAAAATTTCAACACGATTTCAAAATCTGTACTCGAGTTCTGCGATTGGCTACCCTCTCGGCCTTCTCAACCCGCATCAAACCTTGTACTAAACCTAGTTCAGTTACGAACCACTCAATGTCTCAAACTCAAAACTATACTAAACCTAGTTCAGTTATGAACCACTCAAACTCAAAACAAACAACAAAATTTTCCATTGTCGTCATGAATCACGTGACTTAAATAAAACAAAATGCAAAAATTTTTGAAACATCTATATGTTTAGTCTAAACCCAACCATACTCAAATACATTCGATTAATCAAAATTAACATCCCCCGCCGATTAAATTGGTTCAAACATGCCCCACCACCACCGGAACCGGAACCAGCACCGTCGCCCGCGTACAACTTGCTGCAGAAAATCATGCTCCTCACGTCGGCCGCTGGTCTCTTTTCGGTGTTCGGCGCCTGCATTCAGTCAGTATAAACAAAATAAACAAAAAACAAACAAAAATTAACATTTTTTTTAATACATAGTTGTGCCCAAATGACAGCGCCGTTTATGTCGCTGGTGAAAAACCCCGAGGATTGTCCACAACCGCCGATTTTCTTCAAAAGATATCGCGATCCCGAGACCGTCAAGCGACTTAATCGTACGAAAAAGCGACAGATTTGATGGAAAAAATTGAATAATTTTAAAATTGTTGTGATTGGCTTTTGCCCGTTGGTTTATTTGCACTTAAGTTGCTTAAATGTATCAATAAACAATTGTTGTTGGTGTTTTGAAGGGCCCTGGGGGCCCTGGGCCCCATTTTCGATGGGTAGTAAACTGCATCTCGCGCGTCGATTTGATGGAGTGATGAAGAAAGTTTTTGGGGTTTTAAAAATCGCAAAACTACCGGTGATATTTACATATTTCATTTTATTTTTGAGTATTTAATAAACCAGAGATGATTTTTGTAAATTTAGATAACTTTTTCATGATAATTTTGTAACCGTGGAGTCAACACTTGCGGTCCCTTCTGCGACTCTCTAGCAATAGTTGGAGCTGCAGACCGATTTTGGCCAATCGAAGAGAAGGACACGGCCGACCAGAGGTCGGGAGACGCCCAAAAAGAAGGCAGTCTATTCTGGGACTCGACACGTGTAAGACCTACGTTCTGTTTCACGTGCCCTTAGCAGGTCCGCCATGATGCAGGGCGACTTACGGACTTGAGGGCCCCCAGCGTCCCAGTCATGTGCGCCATGGAACACGCTGGCCACGTGGTCCCAGATTGCATGACCAGCAGTCAGGACAAAAGGATGGAGTTAACGACCTCTTTATGCCAGCGAAGTCATGTATACTTGTTTTCAACCGAAAACAAGAGCCTTGAACATTTACCCAGAACTCAGAATATTGTAATATATTGTCGTACCTATCTAACAAATAGATAAAGTTTCCATTTGATGACGGAGTTGCGGGCCTTTTCCTGAGGCTCTTGCCGACAAGTTGAGTCCACTCCTCACAAACGATGCCGCTATGTATACTGATTGTTAGCAAGCCGGCTCTACGGCACAGTACGTGTGGCAAAGCTGCTTTGTGTGTTGCCAACTCTGTGCAGATGCATGATGGAGTCACATGCGTAATGATGAAACATAGTTCTGTCACCCGCATACCCGCATACCATCGAGACCGATAAAGAGGAGCTTTAAGAGTGGCGATGCTGAACGAGTGGGTTAAAGTGTCCAAGTGGATCTGGCAAGATTTAGGTGGACGAGAAGAAACATTCAACAATGTTCCTTCTCCGTCATAATTCATAATATACATATTCATTACACTGTTTAGCAACCAACGATATACTGGAACCAGTATATCTCTCTCACAATCTTTTAAACATAAGGGTAAGCCGTACATGCATAGATTAAATTGGCATCAGTTTATTGCGCTGTTACTCTGATAATACACAAGGAACTTCGCCCTGATGTCATTGCGACAATGCAGCAACGACGTAACTCGGACACCGGAATAGAACCCAAGGAACCACACCACGTGATGAGTATACAATGTTTTCGGGAAATTACTAAGCGTCTTGCTGTTAGTTTCTCTAAATGAAGTCACTGTTCTACGTAGGGCTTAATGGCCAAACCATTGTATAGCTTTTTCGATATTTTTATTTTAGCTATTTGTCGGCATAACGTTTCTATAACTTTACATACCAATAAATGGCATGTCTTGATAACCGTTCACTTGTTTACTGCCTCAACCACTCTTCAATTTATACTGATACGCCGTGTAACTAAATGATCAATATGCTTCACCCGACATTGTCACATGTTGTGGCAATAAAAATGGCTGGTTTGTTTTCTCGCACAACTGTAATGCCATTGCACAAAATTTTTTTTAATGCATTTTATTTGTTTTGTTCAAAAGTTGCTCTGCCAGAACCAGCCTGTGCGTGTCAAGTGCCTTTTGGAGTGCTGCATAAACTATTCATTTTCTTAAAACAAATTTTCCAAACAAACTTATGAAAAGAATAATTAAACAGCATCAATATTCTTTTCAGTGTAATCGTATACAGGAGGCAGGCTAATAATATATCAACGAATCGATAATCCTCTTAGAAAGTGTTACCATAGAAAATTTCACCATACAAAATTTCATTGTAGTAAACACACGAGATGAGAGAAGTTTGAAATCAGCTTGGTCTGGCCACATATACAGCACCTACAGAAGTATGATGCAAAGAAATTACTTGGTGAGGAGAAATGTGCGGCGATTAAGAAAAATACGTTTTGCGATTCGACAAGTAATGAAAGACAAAGCCCACAAACCGAACTGCAGTTTAATTGGTTTGGATGATTTCGTAAACAGTAGGAAACATTGGAGCAGGCACCATGCATTTTGGCTGCTTTTACTCTTATTTTGCACATGCATGTTTACATATCAGATGTACGATAGAATTGTGCATTACTTAAGTAATCCTACAACTGTAGATGTCACGACCAAATCGGAGGATATTGTTTTACCAAACTTGTTGATCTGTAGTGGTAATACCAAGGAAATGGCCAGACTTTGGAATAAAACTTATGTACACCTTACAACTAAAAAACTATCTGGTATTGACTCAAACCCTTATAAATGTGCAAACATGGTGAAAACTCTGATGGCAATTCCAACGTACGACATGGATGAACTTTGGAAAGCAACCAATTTGACCAAAGAGATAGTTAGCATCAAAATGAAAGTAATGATTGTTAATCACTGTTTAGTGAAAAAATATTAATGAATGAGATATTGTTCTTTAGGGATATTCAAGCAAAACTGTTGTTCAGACAGAAACCTACACCACTTTCGGACTTTGCACGGCATTTCAATTTTGTAAATATCTTTGTTGTTAATAACTTAAAAATTAATGTCATATTCAATTCTTTATTGCAATTAGATAAGAATTCTAGTAAATCATTTGTTGGAAAATTACTGACCATTAATATTGAAAAAGTTTACGATTACATTTGCCCTGACAGTCCTTACTTCGTAAGTTTACTAATCGTTTTGTTAAAACAATACCACATGTTCGTTATTTTTTTTAGGTTGTACTGATGCTGAATAATTTCGAAAAACCTTATTTTCAAACATACACATATCTTGGGAAACAGTCAAAAATTAATTTGAGCTATAACAAAGTAAATTTTTAAAATGTACGGTTTATTTTTTATCTATTTTACATTTTATTTCAGTACGTATTTGTCAATTCGTCCACAAATTTATGCTCCAGTGAAAATGAATACAGACAATGTTTCCACAGTTGCCTGATAAGAAAATTAAATAACAAACTAACCTGCAGGTAAATTGTAAATAAGTATTACTTTTACAAGATACAAACAAATGCAAAAATTGTTTGCAAATTTAACCACATTTATACAAGGTGAGGCATTTAACGCAAAATTTTCAAAATTTGCAAAATGCTTCTGGATGTGAACAATCAGCACCATCATTTAATATTATTTCGTGTTTCTAGTTTTCCATTTATTTATTTGAAGACAAATTTATCCCGCTGTAAATGTTCAAAAAGGCTACAAGAACAATATGGTGCCGCAAATCAATTAATCGATAACACTGATCCATTTACCGATTGCTTATGTCGTCGTCCATGCCAACAAGTCGTTTTTAAACCGCATACTGAAACGGGGGAAATAGAGAATAAAAAAAGGATATCTGTATCTTTAGCAATTACCAATGAGAAAATTAATGTATACGAAGAACGATACACATACGATGTTATTGCTTTTCTGTCGGATTTAGGAGGCAACTTGGGCTTGTTTTTAGGTTTATCCATAATCTCATTGACCGAAGCCATTTGGTATTTATATTGCATTCTATCAAACATTTCTAAAAAACAAACAGTCATTAAGATTCAACGTCTGTTTGCAATGTGTGAGAATGCAAGAAATACTTGTGACCAGCAAATTAAAGCTAATAGAATGGTACTTAATCTTAAGTTACTACTGGTGATAATTAGCGTAGGGTTCACTGCATACTTCTTGCAGTATTGTTTTAATTACTACATTGATGAACCGGTAATAAAAACCATTAGCGTAGTTCAACTAGACCACACTAAATTTCCTTCTGTCACAATCTGTGGTGAAAAACAAAATGATGACATGGATGAAGCCAGACACCATTTACTTGAACACATGAACAAATCCTGCAATAGTTTGCAAATACCCTGGCAATTGTTCAGCAATGAATTATCATTAGAAGATATTTGGGAGGCTGTCAATATTCATGATTCAATTAATATTCATGATAGTGTAACTCAGGTAGAATAGCTAAAACATTACATCAATAATTCGACTTACGGATATTTTTTAAAATTTAGTATACATATGGATACAACACAACATTAAACGTTACAAAAAGTCTAATTCCACTTCCTTTTGGTCATTGCTCGCAACTAAATACAGGTAATTTTTTAAAGTCTATTGTTAGAATTTTGGTTTTATATTGTGAAAATAGAAAGTGTTGTGACTGTGAACGGGCATCACGAATACTTTGGCTTTATCCCAATACTGATGGACACATGACATATGCAGTGTGTAGAAAATATAAAACACTGCATCTAGGTTTAATGGTCTTTATTGAAGTAGTTTATGAGGTCATTGTTCTTATATTTTTTCCTTGTACGACCAATATTCTGTCCATGTGGTTAAGGTTAACTATGTGAATCGCATGGTCGCTTTGTTTGCTGCTCTTCTAGTCTCATTAAACCTGGCTGACGTGTCGTTTGTAGTGCCTGAAGTATGATTATTATAAGCTTAACTGGTGTGTAAATAATACTTCCGATAAACAGTACTACGATCATTGTGACAATGTCGACCTGAGATACATATTTTGAAGGAAATACCACTTAGGATGTGCTAGTTTCACAAGACCAAAACTTCAACAAACGCATTGACCAAAGCTGAGATATGGACTTGCACAAAAATGTGGATGAAATAATTAATTAAGATCATAGCTATAACATGTGAAGATGTTGGCCTTGTGACAGTTCAAACCATCGGTAATACACAAGTTAGAAACCAGACGGCGCACTCGCGCTTAGTGGTGTTGAATGAAAGTCATACAAAACACTCATTTTGCATGCCGAAAGAGTCGAACAAACGCGGAAAAGAAATAACGTATTTCTTTCAATTTAAAGCCATGTGTATCTATTAGAATATTATCTCAATTTAGTCGAATTGATACATTCAGGTAGAGTTGCTAACAGACCTGTTCAGGATTAGTCCCCCTCTCCTGAACTTGGGTCCTCAGGGCACGAGCCTGTTCTGCATATCTTTTTCCGGGTAACCCCCACTGTCCAAAAGTGTCCCCGGTATCCAGTTCCTGTGGCCTGAGTATCCACTTCCCGTACCCGGTGATGGAAGGATTCACAGAACCAGCACTCCCATTGGAGCATCACCCTCCATTTATGTTCTAGTAGGCATAAATGCTTACTTCTAACCGGAAGCAAATGCCTTGAACGCTTACCCAAAACTGAGATATATGTGATTATATGTTGTACTTATCTAACAAATAGGCACAGTTTCTTTCCAATGACGGAAATGCAAGCCTTTTCCCAAGGCCTTTGCCGACAAGTCAATGCCGCTCCTTCCGAACGATGTCGCTGTGTGTACCAATTGTTACTGTGCAGATGCTCCATGGCGCAGTATGTGTGGTGAAGCTGCTATGCGTGTTTCCAATTCTGTGCAGACGCACGACGGAGAGACATGCGTAGTAAAAAAACATAGTTTTGTCACTCACAATGCAAATTGCAAATACCATTGTGACCAATGAAGAAGAGCGTTATGAGTGGTGATGCTGAATGAGTGGGTTAAAGTATCCAAGTGGATCTGGCAAGCTTAACTGGATGAGGGAAAACATTCAGTAATATTTTCTTTCTGTCATGACACTCGTCATGTTAGCCTCCACCAAAAAACAATTAATAAAGTTTTTATTACACAGATCAGTTTCCGCTAAATATACGGGGCTCCATATATTGGTAAGCAATAGGAAGCCTTGAATGCATAGCTTAAACTGGCGCCAGTTTACTGGAAAGGCGTCGGGTCGTTTCGTCAACAGCCATTTTGTCAACACAAATATTTTTTTTTTAGTTGTAAAACATAAACTTCAAAGAAGCCGATTCGTCGACGCCGTTTCATCGACGCCGTTTCGTCGACGCCATTTTGTCGACAGCCATTTCGTCAACTCGCATTTTTTTTTTTCTAATTTTAAAACGTTGACCCCGTTTCGTCGACGCCGATTCGTCAAAGCCGAAAAAGAAAAAAAAAAAAAAAAAAAATCATTCAAAAAAAGAAAAATCATTCAAAAAACCAAACAATTACCAAATCAAGGCCATTGCTCGCAGAAAATCTGCGTTTCTTGCATAACTATGGCCATTATCGGAGTTTGGACTACGGTTTTCGGACGACAGTGTTTGGACGGCGATGATTACAGGACGACGGTGCTTCGAAAAATTATGTTACGTGAACGTCGTGTGCGCGTAACATAATTCTTTGAAGCATCGTCGTCCTGTAATCATTTTCATTTTCATTTTCATTTTTTGAAAATTTAATTTTCCTGCCATTTTGTCGACAGCCAGTCGACGAAATGGCCAATCGACGAAACGGCGTTGACGAATTGTTTGAACACCAGTAGAAAGTCTTAAATGCATAGCTTAAACTGATGCCAGTTTATTACAACGCCATCTAGTGTCACATTAAAGTTGTAACTACGGTTTCAAACCGTTACATAATAACACCCAATTATTTAGAGCAGTATTAATTTACTGTGTTCATTTTTATCTCGTAGACAAATCCAACCATTTTGCCGTACTTCGTGTTGCGTTAGAATATCTGTTTCCACCAGAAGTTTGTCAACAGCATTTATGGGTACATGATATTAAACTGTTCCATGATATCATTTGTTGATTTACTAAAATTCTTGCATAATGAAAAGTTGTAATTACACATTCAAGATTTACGTGTCACATAGTGACGTAGTCGTTAAAATCAAAACAAAATTTTATTGTAATTTTCAGTGTTTTGTAAACAATCCAGAAGAGGAAGTTAACCTTTTGGCACCACTCAAGATAAACTATGGATGGACCAATACAATAATGCTTAAAACATTTAAGGTAACAAAGAGAAACAAGAAATTGATAAACAAAAATTCAATGTATAAACAAACTTAACCTTTACAAAATAGATTGAACGAAGAAATACAAAGCGTAATCCATGTGAAAAAAACAAAGCTGTTTACTTAAAGTGTCACTCTGCTTGCATGCAAAACAATTTATATCAAATGATGAATTGCAGGTATACTTGTAACCAGGGCTGGACTGACTTCGTGGGATATGGGGAATTTTTCGATAGCCCATGCTGCCTGACAGGATATCGGGTGGCCTGTGCAGGACCGGGCTGGCCTTGCAAGTTTTCCCGGTACAAAATTTGTTCCCAGTCCAGCCCTGCTTGTAACACACTACTCAACAAGTAATTTTGCTCAAACAACTACTTGTTTCAGATTGCCTTACATGTCAGCATCTAATTTGCCGTTTTGCAACACAACACAAGACATTAATCGAGCAAATTTCATGTTTTTAAACAATTATGGTTCAAATCAAAAACAGTGCAAATGCAAACAACTTTGTGAGCAAATATTTTACCACATTTCTATAGTTGATGTAAAATTGAATTATGAAGTTTACACAATTGTGAAGATGATGTTAGCAGATGGTTTTGTAGAAACTGTAACTGAGAAACAAGCGTATCCGACGTCTCAATTGCTAAGCGATATCGGCAGCATTACAGGTTTAGCTTTGGGAATGTCATTGCTGTCTTTCTACATTTGGATCTTAAACACTTATAATTGGTTTCGAACTCAAACTCGCAATCAAATTTATTAAAACATTTCAGACTGAACGAATTATTTTAAACCATTGTGCACCAATATGACAATCAAGTTTTATTAATTTTATCACGATTAGGCACAGATTTAAAATACGTTCAAATTGTAATGTCAAAATAAAATAAAATAAAATCTTATCAACAAATTGTGACGATGTCGACCTGGGGTGGGTAATTCGGGGAAAATACCACTTTAGGGGGTTAAGTTCACAAGACCAAAACCCTCAACCAGACCATAAACCAAAAGCTGAGATATCAGGCTTGCGTAAGTGTAAGTCAGATAAATAAATAAAATCAGCAATATAACTAAAACATACGCACATTTTATTGGCTGAAGGGGATAAATTCAAGCATGAATTATCCTCGGCAATACTTTTTAACATTTATACAAAGACTAGGCCTACAAATGTCGTAAGAATAACACTAGACTAACAATTAAAGCTTGAAGGTTTTTATAATTTAAATAAAATAAAAGAACGTAAACTTCTTAATAATTACGACTTCTTATTATTTGTTGGGATCACTTTAGGTGATAGACGGGCCATTAAAGGAAATGATTATTTCTCTTAATTTTTCATAGATACAGTATTTATTGTAACAGTTTGAATTTTGCGCGAGGCGAACTGACTGCGCGCTCTGTCGGCAATAATTAAATCCTTTGTCGATTTAAGATCGTCACAAAGGTAAGCAAACCATGATTTCCAGTGAAATCTTGTTATTTATACTAACAAAAGGATTAGTGGGAAGATTAGTGAATCTCCAACGGGGAAGTGTTTCCTGTTAAACCCCTTCAACTGGACAAGTTTATCCAAAAATCCCTCCAATTCTGGGGGATTTTTAGGAAATACCCTCGTACAGGGGTAGTTGGGAGTAATGGCCGATTTACTCCTATGCAAGAAGTGATTTGACTAAAATTGGATAACCACAGTTGTGTGTATCTTTTTTTATTTACTTCTTTAGTTGCATTATGTGGGGAATGACTATTTCTCATAACCAGTAATATTTGTTGCAGTGGCAATTTATATTTAGTGTTTTATTGCATGCGCAGATCTAATTTGGTGTATTTTGATGGAATAGCACGCTCTTGAAGCAAAATGTATCATTTTTTGCTGGAAGTAATCGAATCTGAATTGATTTTTTCACTTTTTGAATCAAAAATGGAATTTTTTAGAAATTTTTTTTGTGTTTTAACCACTTTTGGATGCAAAAAAATGGATCTTTGATGCTTTTTCTGCAGGATGACAACGCCACTAATTGTTGTTTCTTCGTTTTCCACGCTATTGGTGCCCCTCTGTACAGCACCACGTATCCGCTGTAAGATCTGGCATCACTCCCTGTTGACCAGTTTGCATCTGTATACACTTCCAAAGCCTTCATCCGTTGGTCAAAACATACTGCATACTCTTTTGTGCCTTTTACATACTGTAAAACTCGTTTCAGCGCTTTCATATGCATTTCAGTAGGATTAGAATTATATGAAGATAATTTACTGATTGCAAATGACAAGTCAGGCCGTGTGCCCAGCATTAAGTACATTATAGATCCTAGCATCTTCTGGTACTTTGATGAGTCCACTGATGGCGAGTCTGCGCTTTCGTCCAAATCCTGTTCCACTGCCAGTGGCGTTCTCACAGTCTTACAATTTTCAAAACCGTGCCTTTTTAAAATCTTCTCGACATACTCTCGCTGACTCAACCTGATTTCTCTGTCCATTACTTCAATTCTCATACCGAGAATATGGTTTGGCACCCCGATTTCCACCAATTTAAAATGTGCTTTTAAGTTTCTCATGTGACCTGATATTTCCTCCTCTGTACTCCCTACTGCTACAATGTCGTCAACAAAAACTCCTAGCGCAAAATAATGTTTGTCTGTTATGTTCACATAAATACACGGATCACTCTTCAGTTGCTCTAAACCAATTTCCTTCAAAGCCTTGTCCAGACGCTGGTTCCAACAGTGCCCCGACTGTTTCAGCCCGTACAAACTCTTTTGCAGCACACACATCTTGCCATCCTCTTGTGAATATCCTTCCGGCTGCTCCATGTGAATCTCTTCTTCTAAATACCCATACAAATATGCCGTTTCGAGATTATATTGTCTCAAAACTAACTTTCGTTTTGCCGCTATTGCCAACAACGTACGTAGTGATTCGAGCTTCATAACGGGTGCAAATGTTTGATCGTAATCTTCTCCGTATTTTTGCATGTAACCCATCGCAACTAATCTTGCCTTGTACTTGCTTATACTTCCGTCCAAATTTATTTTGATTCTAAAGACCCATTTGCAGCGTATTGGTTTTTTCTCATCTTTTTTTTTTTCCAACCTCCCAACTTGATGCATTTTCATCGATTCCATTTCTTTTCCCATAGCTGCAATCCACTTTTCTCAGTCATTGCACTACATCGCCTCTTTGTAGGTCGTGGGTGTAAACCACTCCTCATTCATGCTTCCTGCTACCCTTGCTTAATTTTTATTCTTAATTCTTTCTGATCTCCGCACTCCTATTTGCTCTAATCGCTCTTCCCGTTCAATTCGCGCTACCTCTTCTCGATGTCGAATTTCCTCTGCCGTTGCTCTCGGCCTGCGTGCTCTAACTTCTGGCTGATTTTCTTTATCTTGTTCTAATTCCGATTCATTCTCATTCTCACTTTCTTCATACTCTTCCATTCCCTGCTCCTCTTCTCGAACCCAATTTCCTACATTTTCATCTTCATTTAGCTCCTTCATTCTCTGCTTCTGTAGTTTACTATTTCGTGCATTTTCTTCAAAATATACGTCCCTGGTTTCTATTAATTTGTTTTTCTCTTCATCATAAATTTGATACGCACGTCTATTTGTTGCGTACCCTACCATTATGCCCTTTTTCGTCACGGAATCAAATTTACTTCTCCTTTTCTGCTTTGGCACATGGTAGTGAGCCGTTCCCCCAAAAACCCTATAGTGTATTGCCATTGGTTTCTTTCCAAATCTTAACTCATAAGGCGTTGTATCTGGTTAATCATGTACACGGCAGTTGCCCAGGCCTCTGCCCAAAAAACGTCTGGCAGATAAGCACGTTTTAGCAATGTCCTGGTTTTCTCTATAATTGTCCGGTTATACCTCTCTACGACCCCGTTACTTTGAGGTGTATACGGGACAGTATACTCATGTTTCACTCCTGTTTTTCGCCAATTTTCCTCGTCTTTTGCCCCACAAAATTCTGTACCATTGTCCGTACCAATTGACCAATTTTTGACCCATCATCCTTTCTTCTCGGTGCCTATGGAATTCTATTTGCGCCGACGCTTCACTTTTTCCCCTCAAAAAACTACAATAAACATATCGTGTAAAATCATCAATTATTACAAGCGCATACCGACTTTCACCAAGAGACTTAGACATTGGACCACACAAATCAGCGTGCCACAATTCCAGTGGTCTGGTTGTCATTGCTCTTTGCACTCGTCTGAAAGGTTTTCTTGCGCTTCTTCCCTCGATGCATTCGCGACATGTCCTCATTTCACATATGCCATAATTCATCCCCAAAACCAATTTTCCCCTTTTTACTTGATCCATCTTTTTCTGACTCATGTGCTCTGTTCTCTCGTGCCATAGCATTCTTGTGCGCTCATCTTCTGCTGTTACACATGCCATCTTTTTATTTCCTACAATTTCAGCTTCTTTTCCTTCACTTGTCATGGCGCTTTTCTCTTTAATTTTCACACCTTCTGCTCGCAAAATGTACATCTTATTTTTCCGATCAGCCCTTGCAACTATTACATTGTTTTTGGTTATTATTCTCGCCTCACTTTCGTCAAAAATTACCGTCAAACCTTTTTTTGTCAGTTGCCATACAGATATCAAATTTCCCCTCAATTTCGGCACATATACCACATCAGACTTTACTACATTTACATTGCCCTTATTTAGTTTGCCAATTAACTTCACTATTCCTCTGCCTTCCGATTTTGTTGTCACCTCTTCTTCTGCCAGTTGTATTGCTCCATTCTCTTCAACATATTCATCTAACAATTCCCTACATGACGTCATATGTGTTGTAGCGCCTGAATCTAATAACCATTCTTCAGGCCCTAGATCTGCGGTTACCATCGTTGAATAAAATGCGTATGATCTTCCGTCGTCTGCCTCATCCGACTCTGCCATCCTTGCACACTTTGCTGATCCTCTTTCACCTCTAGTTCCGCGTTACTGTTGTCCATGTCCGCGGCCACGCCCTTTCTACCAACAATCTTTCGCTAAATGTCCCATTTTATCACATTCATAACAGCCCTCATCAGCACTTTTTAAGCTGCTCTGACAATCTCTCACCCAATGTCCTGTCTTGCCACAGTTAAAACAGCCATTTGCTGTCCCTCCTCGATTTCCATTACCACGAGATTTTGCCCGGTACGCCTTATTTGTAACCTTGTCCTCGTCTTCTCCAAAATCCCAATGTTTCTTTAAGCTTATGGATCGCCTTAAATCCCCCATGGTCATGTCTCTTTTTGCATAATATGCTCTAGCAATGTGTATGTACTGCTTACTGAGCCCCCTAACGGCATAATATACTTTTTCACGTTCTGGGATCGGCCTCCCGGCCGCTGCTGACCGCTGCGCGATGGTGATGACTCGGTTCAAGTACTGCTCTATCTCCTCTCCTTTGTTCATCTTAACGCTGGTCAGCTCATGGCCTATATCAATCTGTCTGTCTTCCTGCGGACCTTTGTGCATCCTGGCCAAATTCTCCCATAACTGTTTGCAATTTCTGATGCCAACGTTCATTCCTGCTTGCTCTGCCGACAACATCACAACAACAATCCCTAGTACCTGGCTATTTAGTTTTCTCCAGCACTCCCATGCCACACGGTTCGCTTGCCTGTCCGGTTCATCCCCCTCTATGACCGGTATCCACAAATCTTTCGCTTGTAGGACCGCCTCGACCTGCATACTCCAAAGAAAATAATTGGAATGGTCCAAAAGTTCAATTTGATTGATACTTGCTCCTTGTAGTGTATCTGCCATTTTCGAACGTCCTTGTTGCTGTTGTTGTTGTTGGTTTTTTTTTCAAAAATTTTTTTTTTGATTTTTTGATTTTTATTTTTTTTTATTTATTTATTTTTTTTTTAAAAACCCAAAAAATATTTATCTGCTTGGCTTCCCTTGTTCTTCCAACTGCGGTTGTTATGCTGTTGTAATATGTGTTCGATTTCTGTCTGCTTCTAAACCTTGTGCCTCGTCTAGGCCTTTTCCATTTAAGCCGTTTCCGTTTAGCCCTTTTTCATTTAAGCCGTTTCCGTCTAGCCCTTTTTCGAACTCAGCTTTGCACATCAACATTAAAAAACAGTTATCGCTCGTTTTTCTACCTCTTGTTGTGGCCTGTGGTTATCCTTTCTCCAACCATCCTCTGCTACCACTTGTGATATTCTCTCATCGTTTTTGACCACATAAATGACAGGTTTCTTATAACTGGAACATTGCTTTTACTCTGGTTAAAAGTTGTACACAGAGTGCCAAACAGTACTTATGTATCTAACATGTAAACTCGTAACAATCACACTGTATCAAGCTTATAGTGCTTGCTTAACTGATAACATGTCATTCTTATAACTTAAACAAATACATTAATAAATACATATAATTAATCTTCACAAAGTGTTACCATAGAAAACAAAACGTTATAGTAAACACACTAGATGAGAGAAGTCTGATATCAGCTTGGTCTGGCTACATACACAGCACCTACACAAGTATAATGCAAAGAAATTACTTGATGAGAAGAAATATGTGGCGATTAAAAAAAATACGTTTTGCGATTCAACGAGTAATGAAAGACAAAGCCAACAAACCGAACTGCAGTTTAATTGGTTTGGATGATTTCGTAAACAGTAGAAAACATTGGAGCAGGCACCATGCATTTTGGCTGCTTTTGCTCTCATTTTGCACATGCATGCTTACATATCAGACGTACGATAGAATTGTGTATTACTTAAGTAATCCTACAACTGTTGATGTCACGACCAAATCGGAGGATATTGTTTTACCAAACTTGTTGATCTGTAGCGGTAATACCAGAGAAATGGCCAGACTTTGGAATAAAACTTATGTACACCTTACAACTGAAAAATTAGCTGATATTGACGCAACCCCTTACAAATGTGCAAACATGGTCAAAACTTTGATGGCAATTCCAACGTACGACGTGGATGAACTTTGGAAAGCAACCAATTTGACCAAAGAGATAGTTAGCATCAAAATGAAAGTAATGGAGGTTAATCATTGTATAGTGAAAAAATATTAATCAATGTAATATTGTTCTTTAGGGATATTCAAGTAAAACTGTTGTTCAGACAGAAACGTACACCACTCACGGACTTTGCCCGGCATTTCAATATCGTAAATATCTTTGTTGTTAATTACGTAAGAATTAATGTTATATTCAATTATTTGTTGTGATTAGATAGAAGTTCTAGTAAATCATTTGTTGGAAAATCATTGACCATTAATATTGAAAAAGTGTATGATTACATTTGCCCTGTCACTGCTTACTACGTAAGTTTACTAATCGTTTTGTTATAACAATACCCCATGTTCATTATTTTCTTTAGATTATACTGATGCTGAATAAGTTTGAAAAATCTTATTTTAAAACGTATTCATATTTTGGGAAACAGTTAAAAATTAATTTGAGCTATAACAAAGTAAAATTTTAAAATGCACAAATTTTTTTTTTTTTTTTAATTTTAAATTATATTCCAGTATATATTTGTCAATTCGTCCACAAATTTATGCTCCACTGAAAATGAATACAGACAATGTTTCCACAATTGCCTGATAAGAAAATTAAATAACAAACTAACCTGCAGGTAAATTG
>JAQFXT010001588.1:0-16555 GCA_034683725.1 Strigamia crassipes | reverse complement strand
CCACCCCCACCAAAAAAAAAAAAACAAAAAAAAAAAAAAAAAAAAAAAAAAAACCCACGAACTCGTATCCCATAGAAACACGACGAGAAACTCGCTGGCACGAGTCCCGCTTCGCGCCCGCCTTCCCCCAACCAATCGATCGCTTTCTACTTCACTTTCGCACCGTCCACGTGACCAACCAAATCTACACTTTATTTACTATCAACTCGGAGCACTAGGTTAAATTTCGAGCCGAGTTGCGAGGCAAATTCCATGTTTACGATGCCAACATGGATGTTAACAGGGGGATTGAAAAGCGAGGCGGCCGTTCGTTCGACGGAACGTCGTTTCGTCGTTTCCAAGGAAACGCAAAACCGTGCGAAGCCAAAGCCCCAGGCGGGTGCGCGCATGCCACCAGACCGATACTTTATCGAGTCGGCGCGGGCCTTCGTTTCCCATCGATTTTCTCATCTGCGCACGCGCCAACTCGCTCGCTCAGTGTGGGCTTAAGCCTACCGCTCACGCCATTTTTACTTTTCGTTTTTTTTTTCGACCGATTTAGTTTGAAAAAAATTAGAAAAATACAAAAATTAAATTATTTAATGGATGGGACGTTAATTCGTTTTGATTTTTATTTATTTTTTCGGGGTTGGGGAAATGGTTTGTAAAAAAAAATGGAATAGAAAAGAGGGCACACCCGAGCGCGCAATTCGCTTCCATTTACCACGTTCGCCTTTTATCGATTGCCCAATTTCCCCCGAGTCATTACGGGCATAGAAACGAACCAACAGACCCTTCTGCAAAGATGGATTACATTTTGCACGGATTTTTCTCTTCGAAAACTATCCGCCATGATAAAAAAGAAAATAACAAATAAATAACGAACGAATAATGTGTGGGTTGTGATAAAAGGTGATTTCAATCCGAATTAAACGGATTTTTGTGTTTTATAACTAAATTTTAACGAAATTTTAGCGAATTTTTATGAAAAAAATTATTTTTTATGTTTGTTATTAATTTATATTCCATAATAATAATATTTTTTTATATTTATATATATAAAAAATTTTTTTTTTCGAGTTTTTAAATCCGGAAATTATCGAATTTTTGTGTTTTTTAACAAAATTTTTCAAAAAAAAATCATTTTTATGTTTTTTTTAAAAAATTTATTTATTTATATTCGATGATAATAATTTTTTTTGTTTATATTTATAAAAAAATAATTTTTTTTCGATTTTTAAATCCGGAAATTTTCAAATTTTTGTCTTTTTTAACAAAAATTTTAATTTTTTTTTACGAAAAAAAAAAATCATTTTTATGTTTGTTATTAATTTATATTCCATAATAATAATTTCTTTTAGTATATTTATAAAAAAAAAAATTTTTTCGATTTTTTTTTTGTTTATTTAATCCATGCGGTTTGCGATCACGGAAATCTTTCCATGCGCAATTCGACCACTTGTTGCTCGTTCCATCCAAATTGGAGATGTAAAATTCCTACTATTGTCTCACGTCTTCACAATGTGATCTCTAACATGCATCTTTAACAAGCAAAACATGTTTTCATCGCTCATTTAACTCCATCAATCTAATTCATTCGATTTAAACTCGACAACTAAAATGCGACGAGAAATTGGGTCAAATCTAGACAATGTCTGAATCCTGTCCGACTCTTGTTGCGTAAATTCGAATAATGGCGGTTAAATTTAATATTTAGATTTTTTTAAACGAAAAAAAAAAAATAATAATAATTTTTCGAATACCTACTTTAATATGGCAATAAAAAGTTAAAATTTATCGATTTTTTCCCTAATAAATCTAAAAAACTCGGAAAAAAATCTATCAAGTTTCAACTTGTCCTATTGTGCAAACTTGACGCGAGGAAATTTTATAGCGAAATCGGTCGCGCCAAAATTTCCTCGAAAAACTACAAAACACATCGTAAAACCCAAAACAACAACAAAAATCCCTTTCAAACTACTCAAATAACCACAAAAATACGTTAAGCAAAAATTAAAAAACCGCCATTTATGACTAACTAAAAATGACGTCAAATTGATTAAAAAACCAACAAAACTGTTCCTAATTAACCCCAAAAACCATTATTACAGTAAACCCAGAATCCTAGCACTAAAAATGACGTCATAATCGCTAAAAAACCAACAAAACTGTTCCTATTAAACCCCCAAAAAAAGCCATTATGGCCAACCCAAAATCCTTGCACTAAAAATGACGTCACATCGATAAAAAAACCAACAAAACTGTTCCTAAGTAACCCCGAAAATTATTATTACAGTAAACCCAGAATCCAAGCACTAAAAATGACGTCACAGTCGCTAAAAACCAACAAAACTGTTCCTAAATAACCCAAAAAAACTGAAAATACAGCCAACACGGAATCCCAGATACTAAAAATGACGTCACAACGATTAAAAAACCAACAAAACCGTTCCTAAATTCCCCAAAATGGCTCCCAACCACAAAATAAACCAAAAAAACAAAATAAACACACATTTATTTAAACATTTAATCCAAAACAAAAACAAACAAAAAAAAAAACAAAAAAAAAAAAAAACTTACAGCTAACTTCCATTTCATCACTTGGACCAATTCATCATGAGTAATATGCCTCTCTTTACGAGACTGGATCAACTTAGGCAGTTCATCTTGATACCTAACAAAAACAAAAAAATAAAATAAATTAAAAAAAAAAAAAAAAAAAAATTCACATTCTGACCACCAGGGGAAAAACTCGCAACACGTTAATTGCCCATTAAAACACGTCAAAATCGGCACAAACATCGACTCACGTGTTTATTTCAAAACATTTAATCGCAATGCGCGGGAGAAGCAAAAAAAAAACCACGAAAAAAGTGGTTCAGCTTTTAGACACAATGAAATTAGGCCTAAAACGACTCGTTTCGTTCTTTCTTTCTTTCTTTCTTTCTCTCCCCGCTCGCCCAACACAAAAGAACTCGCCCAATATTCGCTTGCCAGAAAAGAGGAGAGAGAGACGAGACGCGCTTCCTGTCAGGGGCCCGTCGACTATTGATTGCCACGTGACATGCGCTTCAATTAATATCGGCGCCAACAGTTGAATCGGCCGACGAGTTTTGTGTTTTTCCAACCACAAAGCCCAAGGTTCAACGTCCGGCTGCGTTCGCGTCGCGTTCGCCACTTACCACGAGTCGAGTTTCAGGAGTTCTTCCGGTTTTTTGTTTTTCTGTTGCGCCTTTAACCGCACCGCATCCTTGTACACCGTCAGGATATATTTCCATTCCTGTGGCGTGCCACAAGTGAAGAAAGTTCGGCTGTCTGTCTTACACTCCGCAGCCATCGCCGAAAACGCTTATCGAAATCGCTGCTCGGCGCCCATAGAGGGCGAACCGAGCACAAGAACAAAGACTGGTCTCGTGCTAACGTCATTTCCGGTTTTAAGTTTCGAATATAATTCGTTTTTTTTAAAACAAAACTAAATAAAAATATTCAATTTTAAAAAAATTAACTTTATCTACAAATTATCCGTCTTCATTTCTATAAAAAATGGGTTTATTTAATTGAGTTTGTTTGTTAGACGGCGCCATTTTTGATTCCTTGAGTTGCTATTGGTTAAGGGTTTATATATATACTATGGTGCTACTGTGGTGGTCTTTTGGACCAATCGTGAGCATCGACCGCCAAACATGAATAAAACCAAATAAACCGAATAAAATATAAGCTTTTTTTTTTTTTAAATCAATAAATTAAGTCAATCTTCAAATTATCAACCTTAATTCTTTTTTAAAAAAAGGTTTGTTTTGTTGAGTTTATTAGTTGGACGGCGCCATTTTTGATTCCTCGAGTTTCTATTGGCTGAGGGTTTATGCGCTGTGGTGTTGTGATACTGTGGTGGTTTTTTGGACCAATCACGAGCATCGACCGGCAAACATGAATATATGATTGGCATCTCGGCGCACTGCCACATGGAGGATTTTGATTATGAAAACGGTTTGAATTTCGATTGATTTGAGTTTTTTTGAAATTTTTTAGAAATTTTATTTATGTTTTTAGGTTGTTTGACGTTGGGCAATAATTTAATCATGGATTTGAAATTACCCGTGCCGAGGCTACAGTCGATTTATCAAATCACGTCGACATTTTACGCGCATTTAGTTGCGGCTGTTGGCGGTTGTTGGCCGATTGGTATTAAAAAAAAATACAATAAAAATCGGAATTTTTTATTAAAATATATTTAAAAAAATTACAGGTGTGATTAGCTTTCCTAAAACCGCGGCTGACGATCTGTATAACATCCGTTTGGTGTTGAATTTGCTTGAAAATGAATATCTCCATAGGAAATTACCTCACATAAATGCAGAAAACTTAATTATTCCCGATGCTGTGTCGATTTTCCACTTATTAGAAATCATTATCAAGTATTATCAAGTATTTCCATCAGTAAAACCAATGGGTAAACGATTAAATTCGATTTTTTAAACCAAAAAATTGATATTTTTGATTTTTCAGTTTTAACGCCAATTCCACCGCAAGGAGAAAGATCGACCACTTATCACGAGTGTCCGAAAGAAACTAGAAATTTGCATCGATTACCGAACTCTTCTTCGTCTTATCCGTCATCCGATGGCCCAGATGAAATTATAGAGCAGAGTTTGAGTTCGTCCGACAGCGAATTACCACTCGAGTTGAAGTTAAATCGATAAAAACGTTTACATTCTTCAAATTACAATTTTTTTTAAATTTTTTTTATTTATTTTAGATTTAGTCAAAAACAAGTGCGATTTCATCCAACTCATCACACGAGGAAAATCAAGACGCGTAATTGGAAACAAAGCTTCGGTTTAAGAGATTTTTTGTACATTTAATCGATTTTATTAATTTATTTGTGTTTTATTTCAGTTCTTGCTGCTAAAACTTACGGTTTTCACGTCCCAAAAGAGCCGAAATTGACTAAAATCGTTGAAAAAAGCCGAAAAATCGAATCTGGAGTCGATTTAGTCGATTATTTGAAGGAAGAACTGCCAGAAATTAATATAAAAAATGAGGAATCGTTGCTGCACGATTGTAGGCGTCGTGTTGTGGTTAAAACGAAACGAGATCCCGTTTTTGAGTATTTGAAAAACGGTGTCGAGACCCACGAAGCGCTGCGGAACCATTATTTGAAACAAACAGAAGCGCGGTGCAGAAAGGTGGCGGATTGATGAATAATTTGTGAATTTTAATCAAATATCATTTTTTTGAAGTTGAAAATTGATGCTCGAGCGGGGAATTATCGGAGAATTAATAATATTTTATTGGATGAGAAGATCCGGAATTGTAATGTGAAAAAATTGGAGGAAAAAATTCGGAATCGGGCGAAATCGAGCGATTTTTTGGTCCGAAATAAAGAGGAAAACGTAAACCATAAAAAAATAAATTTGTCACTTCCTTAATATTTTTTTTGATATTTTTTAGTTGTTTCGGGAAGTTTATAACGAAGGTTTGGCCGTAGAACGAGCAAAACTGGCGTTTATACTCGATAAAAGAGAGTCCGATGAATCGGCGAGAAGTCGGATGGAAATGAACGAAATAATTTCGCGGTTTAACGCGGTTTGGATTTCGTACAGAAAAAGTTTTATTTCGATATTACAATATTGTTGTTAATAACAGATAAACGGCTTTTCCGTCGTAGAAGATTTCCATTTCCGACAAATGGATGGAGAACGAATTAAAGACGACTTGTGGAAAGCCAAGTACATTTTGTAAATCACCGATGACGTCATCTAATCAACCCGAACACCCTCTGCAACCGCAGTGAACACACTCGACGATTTTTCCCTGTAAAAAATAAATTAAAATCGTTAAAAATTGTCCGTTCATTCATTCATTAAGAGATTTTACGCAACAGATTCAAACTGTATGTGCAAAGATTTAAAGATGGCGTAAATTTAAAAAATAAACGTTATTGCAAATGGCGCCCGATTTGTGCCGCCGTAGTGTTGATTTGGACCATCGAGATCTCAAATCTTGACTTTTAATACAAATAAAATTATAATCCGTTGTGTAAAACTGCTTATTTATACACATAATAATACAAACCTCTTCTAGTTTGCTTTTCGGCACCCTGCAGATGCAATTTGTGCCGAAATTCGTATCCCGGGTCTGAATGCACTGCAAACAACACAAGTTCTCGTAGCCTTGTTTTTTCCATTTCGCGATTAAATTTTTATCCGCAATGGCTTCCTTGATGCAGTAATCGTACAATTCTATTTAAAAAAATAAAAATTAATTAATTTTTTTGATTATTTTTAAATATTTTATTAATTATTTTATACCGCGACTGATCGCTTTTCTCCGGTAGAATAAATCATAGATGTAGCGCGACCGCTGATGGTGGATTTTGAAAATAGGCCACAACGTTTCGACGCGTCTTTTGCCTTCGTGCGGATCTGCTTGCGCTGTCGGGAATAAAAATATTATTAATTTAATTTAATTTAATTTAATTTGTTTTTTGTTTTTACCTTCGCGCATTTTCTCTTCTAATTCGTCTAAGGTCGGTTCGATCAATTCCCAGCCATCCGGAGGTGTAGTTTTACTGCGACGAACTTTCGGCATTGTGTTTCACTAGATTAAACACCCGTTAATATTAAACCAGATATGAAACACTACAACTTACGTGGGAATTAAATACGTTAGGTTTACGTTAACAACGCACAATTGTCAATAGAAATGCACGTAGCGACACCCAGTGATGAATTTTGTATTATTTCTCTCAACGGCGCTTAAAAATTATAAATTAAATTAAATATTAAAAAAAAAATTAAAAACTAAATTTTTGGAAAATTTTTTTGAAATATAATTTTTTAAATTAATACTGTAGATCTTCAAGATCTTACGAATGTGTAGAAATTCCAGTATATTTGTGAATACAAGTGTTTGTTTACATTAGAGAACCGCCATCTTGGAGATTAATTTTTAATATAAAAATGATTTTATTTGTGTTTAAATTTATTTCCACGATAAATAAATCGTTTAATTATTTTTAAATATTCTTTTAAAACAATTTCCTTACCTTTTTCGCTTGATTTTTCCATCCGCCGTCTACGAATGGATAGAAATTCCAGTACATTTATGTTTGTTTACGTCAGTGAACCCCCATTTTAAAAAATTACTTGTCGAATTTATTCCCACTTAAAATTGATTTACACAATAACTAATCGTTTAATTATCTTTAAAAATCCTTCCGAAACATTTCTCCTCCCTTTATTCGTTAGAAATTCCAGTATATTCATCAACGCAAGTGTTTGTTTAATGTTTCCACCAATAAACCGCCATTTTTAAACCTTATTTACAGTAAAAAAAAAACAAATTTATTTACATTTATATTTATTTCCACAATAACTACATCGTTTAATTATCATTAAACATCCTTCTAAAACATTTTTCCTTCCTTCTTTCCCTTCTTTCATTAAATTTCTCCACCCGTCGCCTCTGACTCCGCGTAGTCTTCGGCTCTCCATTTTTCCTATAAACATTTTCGACGGCTTTTAAATCCCCAGGCGAAAAATGCGTAACCCTCGCCACCATCTCGCTCTTACTACCCACTCCCAGCCCCTTTCTATCGCGTTTGAGCACCGTTTTCACCGGGTACTTCCGTCCATCTTCTTTCGGCCCGAGTCCCTTCTCCCTGTTCCAGCCATCTTTGAGCAACAAACGGAACCCGACGTTGTGTTCGGGTATTTGGTAGACGGCGGAGTCTTTCACTTCCGGTTGCGAGCAGAATAAATGGAGAGTTGATGTCTGGTGAGAGTAAGGCGTCGTTTTTTCGAATTTTTCTTCGCAGACCCCGCAATAAAAGTTGATTTTATCGGTGTTTTGTTGGGGTTTGGTCGATTGTTCGAGTTGGTGCGTTTTGATGATTGTTTCGATGCGTGTGAGTTGTTCGGCGACGTTTTTGTGTCCGCAGGTTTTTGCTATGGTTGCGGCATCGCGGCCGGATTTGTCGGTTGCGGTGATGTTTGCGCCGTGGTTGATGAGGAAGTTCGCCGAGTCGAGTGCGCCTTGGGCTGATGCGCACATTAGGGCTGTCCAATGGAATGTGTCGGTCGTGTTAATGTCGAATCCACTGAATAAAACGGAAAAGTTTGATTAGTTCGAGTAGAATTTTTGATTTTTTTTTTAAGCAAAAATTTGATATTTCTTTAAAGCAAAAATGTGATTTTTTTTAAAGCAAAAATATGATTAAAAGTAAAAATTTGATTAAAAGTAAAAATTTGATGATTTAAAGCAAAAAATTAATTTTTTTTAAGCAAAAATTTCATTTTTATGTAAAAATTTCTAATTCTAAACAAAAATTTCACATTTTAAACCAAATTTTTTTTTTTTCAAACAACAATTTAATATTTGTCAGCAAAAATTTCATTTTTTAAGCAAAAATGTCATTTTTAAGCAAAAATTTCATTTTTTAAGCAAAAATTTCATTTCTTAAGCAAAAATTTCATTTCTTAAACAAAAATTTCATTTTTTAAGCAAAAATTTCATTTTTTAAGCAAAAATTTCATTTTTTAAGCAAAAATTTCATTTTTTTAAGCAAAATTTCATATTTTAAGCAAAATTTCATTTTTTAAGCAAAAATTTCATTTCTTAAGCAAAAATTTTATTTTTTAAGCAAAAATTTTATTTTTTAAGCAAAATTTCAGTTTTTAAGCAAAAATTTTATATTTTAAGTCAAATTTTAATTTTTTTCAAGCAACAATTTAATATTTTTAAGCAAAAATTTCATTTTTCTAAGCAAAAATTTCATTTTAAGCAAAAATTTCATTTTTTAAACAAAAATTTCATTTTTCTAAGCAAAAATTTCATTTTTTAAGCAAAAACTCAATTTTTTAAAGACAAAAAAGATAAAAAATTGTTTTTTTTAAGCAATTTGATTATTTCAATTAAAAATTTGATTATTTCAATTAAAAATTTGACTATTTCAATTAAAAATTCGATTATTTCAATTAAAAATTTGACTATTTCAATTAAAAATGTAATTATTTCAATTAAAAATATGATTACTTCAATTAAAAATGTAATTATTTCAATTAAAAATATGATTATTTCCCCATTACATAAAACCAATATAACAACCTCAATATATAATCCTTCAATCGACTAATATCATTATTTTGCGCGGCTTTAAAGAATCCGATGATATTCAAAGGTTGTTTATTCGTTTCAGACGCTGGTGCTTTCCGATGCTTGACTTTGACTGCACGAGGCGTTATTGGCGCTGTTTTTTTCTCTACTTGCTGCGCTGGCAATTTAATCACTTCTTCATAAAATTCTTTAATTTCCTTTCCCTCAGCTGCTTTTATTTCAATATTTCTAGCTGTGTATGTCGATGACGTTGACCCTCGTTTGTCATCTTCCGTTGCCTGGACAAAATATTTCCAATACATCTGCACAAAAAAAAAAAAAAATTAAAATTCACCAAAAACTAGTTAATCACTATTTAAAGCATACAAACCCTTAAAATATTTCATTTAAGACAAATATTAGCAAGAAAATCATTCGCAATGAGCCCGAAAGAGCGATCAACAAGCCGCCATTATTGGACTCCAACGATCCAGGATTAAGATCCAATGACGTCATAACTATGTACGTTGATAAAAGTATTAATATAAACGTTGTTTATTTCTTTTTCTTTTTATAGAATTACATTTTTTGAAATTTAAATATCAAAATTAAATTAAATTTTATTCATCATCTTCACTACTGGAGCTCGTTTCTTCTTTCACGTGATTCGGATTGAAATATTCCAATTCCTCATCGGATCCAGGAAGATCCATGAAATCTTCACAAAATGAATAAATATAAACAAACTGCAAATAAACACTCGAATAATCTCAACTACCTCGTTTTTCTTCCACCGTTTCACATCTGTTTATATATTCGTTTTGCGCCGCAACCACCTCCGCACTTGTAGTGCATTTGGTGTAAATCGAGAGAACTTCTTTATTCAACTTTAAAAAGTTTTTCCCCCATTTAAATTTATTTAAAAACATGTTCGCGATGTCCTCGTAGCCTAAAAACAAATAAATATTTAATTATTGGCAAAAAAAACAGTATTATGGTCCAAATCAACACTAGGGCGGCGCAACAGTAAAATAATTCGTTTTTTAATTTTTGTTTATCAAACTTTAAAATACTAAACACGGATCGATTCGTCTCGATGATTAGAATTTAACGAGTTATAGTTTTTCTAGATCGCTGTAGTAGTTTGAAAAATATCGCGTGTAGAATAGTTGAGGCGGTAGATCATCAAATCGGGCGCCATTTGCAATAATGTTTACTTTTTAAATTTACGCCATCTGGAGAAGATTATTTTTTCTCGGGTTATAACTCATTATTTTAACCTTTGCACAAGCGCAATTTGAACGAATTATTATTGGGAAATAATTTAATCTAAAAAATGGATTATAATCTGTTGTGTAAAACCCGAGGGGGTAGCCAATCGCAAAAATTGTGTATGAGATTTTGAAATCCTGTTGAAATCCTATAGATTTTAGAATTTCAGAAGGATTTCTCAGGATTTTAAGCGAATTTCTTAAAAGATTTTGATCGATTTTGTAGATTTCCAGAATTTCTTGGATTTCAGGGATTTGCTGTGGATTTAAATATTTCAGGGATTTGCTGTGGATTTAAATATTTCAGGGATTTGCTGTGGATTTAAATATTTCAGAGATTTGCTGTGGATTTAAATATTTCAGGGATTTGCTGTAAATTTGAAGACTTCAGGCGGATTTCTTTATAGATTTTGCTCGAGGGTCGCAAATGCTGGAAATCTCGTACGAGCTAAGATTTTGCATTTCAAAATCTCAAAAATCCAAAAAAAGCTAAAAATCCTAGAAATCCTCTAAAAATCCTAGAAATCTTAAACATCCATAAAATCTTCTAAATTGTTGCAAATTTTTAGTAAAATTAAGCAAAATCTAGAAAGGAATCCACCTCAAATCCTCAAATCCACAGCAAAATCCTCCTGAAATCCTGAGAAATCCTACTAAAATCCTGAAATCTTCAGGATTTCAAAATCTCGTACTCGACTTTTGCAATTGGCAACCCCCACGACTTCGCTACAAATTTTGCAACAATTTAAAAGATTTCATGGATTTCTACAATCTCCAGAAAATTTCTAGCATTTCCAAGATTTTAAAATCCAAAATCTTAATCCATACAAAATTTCCAACAATGGCTACCCACTCAGTAAAAGATAATAACATTTTTAATAACATTTTTAAAATTCATCACACTCTGGCGGCGATATAAATAACCTGTTAAATGCAAGCCAGCAGCTAGAGCTTCAACGCATGATAATTCACAAGGCCGGCCATATTTAACCGGGTTACTGGCTAATAAATACGGTAACAACCGCGGATGACCACATTTCAATTTTGAAAATGGCGTGTCTTCCAAACGGGCCCACGAACAATCCACAACTGCAATTCCATGTTCGGATATCAGCGATCTAATAAATAAACATTAAAAAGTGCTAAAACATCATAGATCGCTATTCACTTGTCATCAGGAGCGATGCATTTAGTCGCAGTGGGCGTCAATACGATCCCTCCGAATCGTTGTTGCAAGCGGATTATTTTGACCAATCCGAAACGAGATAGCTTTCTGCCTGTGCATTTCTTCGGGTCGCATTGCTCTAAGTCCCACATGCACACTGGGAACGGCACAGCACACATGTCGGCCGCTTCATCATCAGATCTGCAATAAATTTTTTTTTTAATAGTTGTTTTGATTGTTTTTACGGGGAAATAAAACGTGCAGTTTTAATCTGGAGTCGAAATCGTCTAAATCATCCGTCGGTGGGTTTCTTTTCCTCGTGTTTTTAGTTCTTGCATCTCGTCTGCGGGTTGGGTTAGTCGGGCGGCTGCGTGCGGCCATTTTGGTATATCGAAAACCAGAAATTGCAGCTGTAATCGAGAAATCGTGATTCTATTTATTTGTTTTGTGTTTGAAATAGTTTTATAATTTTTTTTGGAGTTTATATTTTTAAAAATGAATTATTATTTTGATTTTGATGATTTTATAGGATTTAACGCGACGTCTGGTGACCGTTCCGTTTTCTACTTCCTGTTTACGTTTCGTTTTTTAAAAATTGCTATAGCGGCGTGCGTGAGGTTGGAATAAGTCGATTACAAACTGATATTGTTTAGACGAATGGATGAGTATTGAAACAAATTATAAAGATTGAAAAATAAATTTTGGTTGAAAGGTATACAATTTTTATTTATTTACTTACTTCAATTTACTTCAAATTGATTTTTTTTTTTAAATTTGCAGATGCCGTTGCTTCTTATTGGTCAATCTCTTGTCAGATTCCCTCGCTCGGTTAAACATTTATACGAGTTAATGCCGGATTTGAAAGTATAAATTACCGTATTACCCCGTTTTAAGCCTCATGCCGGTATAAAGCGAGTTTAACCAGCTGTAAACCTGTACAAATTTTTTTCTTTTTAACGTCCAGTAAACGTTTTTACAAAATCGGAAATCATTCTATAAAAATATCCTAATTTCACACAAAATTACGATATAACTTTAGTAAATTTCATAATTTAACACTTAATCACAATAAATCATAAAATTTATTGGAATTTCACACAAAATCGCGATAAATTGTTTACAAAACAGTGTAATTTGTAAAAAAAAAGTTGTTAAAGTGTTAGAAATTACTGTAATTTATGACAAAATTGTGACGAAGTGTTAGAAATTACTGTAATTTGTGACAAAATTGTGGCGAATTGTAAAAAAATATGTAACTAATATGTAAAATTTTTTAAAAAAACAACCGAAAAAAAATCAGCTTTTTCACTTATACCGGCATTAGGGCTTCCAATCCCACCCGGCTGGTATTTTTTGGGATTTGAATCCCGAGGTTGATTTATCATTCCCAGGATTTGCTGTTGCCATCGAATTTGATTACCAGAAGAAGGATCAACTCGAGAAAGAGACGTAAAAGAGATAATTCGTGATAATAGATTGTAAAACACACTTAAAATCCATAAGAATCCTAAAAAAAATTTACTTAAATCAATACACTCATTGCAATTTATCAAAATTTTGAGAAATTTATTAAAATTTATCAAAATCTGATGAAATCCATTGAAATTATAAAAAAAATTTTAAAAAATTGTAAAAAATTATAAGGCCCATTGAAATCCTTCAAAATCCAGTAAAATTCTTTGAAAATCCTTAAAAATCCAATGAAATCCTTAAAAATCCAATGAAATCCTTATAAATCCAATGAAATCTTTAAAAATCAAACGAATTCTTTCAAAACTTTCTCAAATATTCTTAAAAATCCAAAATAGCCATTGTAATTATTAAAAAATCTCGGAAATCCCGGGATTGAGATTTTTTGAATTCCGAATCCCGGGATTTAAAAACGGTTTGGGATTGGACGCCCTAACCGGCATGCTGGCATAAGGTTTTATCTGAAATTTTTAAAAGCCGGTAACCCACTTATATCGACGTGCGGCTTAACACGGTAGTAATTTGGTAGTAATTAAAATATTTGTGTTGATTATTCAGTTTTTTTATTTTTATTTTATTTATTTTACAGGAAAATGCAAATTGGTTTTGTTCCCGCGACCGGAGAGTTGTTGGTCCTGTTGGTCTTTTGTATGTAACGCAACGGGAATTTGCTGTGACGCTTCCACACGATAGTATACGATGTTTTGTTGTTGTTAACGCGTGGATTAGTTGTTTGATTGTTTTTTATTTTTATTTTAGAATGTATTTCGGTAATTGGTAGCGACGATGCTACTACGTGTCTTGTTGTCTCGCTTCGTCATTCCGGTAATTTGTCAGAATGTGTGAATGAATGAATTGTATTGCGAAAAATGCAACTTTTATCAAACAAATGAGATTTTAATCGAAAGAATTCAATTTTTGTTGAAAAAAGGCAAGTTTTACCTGTGAAACTTTGACTTTTTTTTACAGAAAATGTATTATGAAGCTAAAACAAACAATTTATATATAACAATTCAATTTCTTAACTGAAAAGAAAATTTTTGTTTAAAAACGCATTGTTTTAATTTAAAAAATGCAATTTTTTTTTATTAAAAAATACAATTTTTTTAGTAAAAAATGAATTTTTTTTATTACAAAATGAATTTTTTTTATTACAAAATGCAATTTTTCCATTAAAAAGATGCAATTTTTTCCATTAAAAAGATGCAATTTTTTCCATTAAAAAAATGCAATTTTTTCTATTAAAAAATGCAATTTTACATTAGAAAAAGCAATTTTACATTAGAAAAAGCAATTTTACATTAGAAAAAGCAATTTTACATTAGAAAAAGCAATTTTTTATTACATAATGCAATTTTTTTTTATCAAAAAACGCATAAAATAATGCAATTTTTGTCATTGAAAAATGTTAATTATTCTTCTAACAATTCATACCAGTAATTTGTATCCATTACGCAGAAATGGGCATTAATCGATAATCGTAATCGATTACACAGAGATAGAAGTAATTGTTAATCGTAATCGATTACAAAATTATAACAGTAATCAGTAATCGTAATCTATTACAATTTAAAAAAAGCAAGATGATTACTGATTACATAACTCGAATTTGTTGCTTACTGATTGACTACGACAATTTTTGTGTGGAGCTTGCCATAGAGCGTCGCGCGTCGCTGGCACTTTGAATTACAATTTGCACGACAGACAACACTGTAGCATAACGAAACGTTCGGCTCTCAAGTGATGGTTTTAATTTTGAAACATTAGAATTTTAACAATTTAGGATAGTGAAGTTGAAGTTTATTTATACTGGGAAATATGGAAGAATTGCAAAATTTGAGCCAAGGTGAAAACACAGTTAATACAGATAATTTTCCTAAACTATTGGATGGGAAACACTTCAAAGTTAAGGGAAGGGATAATAAAATTATCAAAGCCTAATGCCTAAATTGTACTGTAAGCTAAAAAAAATTGAAATTGAATTTGAGACCCCAGAATCAGAATTAGCAAGTGATCCAGCTTGCGACGGAGGAAACAAAATTCAGCTGGAATGTTTGCAATACCCCGACAACGCATCAACAGAACTTACAATGTTAAATAATTGATCCAAATATTAAGCGGTTATTTATAAAATTTAATACATCGTCACCGTCATCAGCTCCTGTAGAACGCCTGTTCAGTTTTGCAGGTTTGATTCATAATCCTAAGAGGCGTTGTTTATCAGACGAGAAATTTGAGAAATTGTTGAAGTCAAATATGTAGCAATTCCTAAATGAAATAAACTCTACACTTTTTAGACAAGTTGTTTTTAGAAATGTAATTAGTAATCAGTAATTGTAATTGTTGCAGTTTCTAGTTTCTGATTATGTAATCTGTATTCGTAATCAATTACAGGTGCTACAATGTAATCAGTAATCGTAATCAATTACAGGTGCTACAATGTAATCAGTAATCGTAATCAATTACAGGTGCTACAATGCAATCAGTAATCGTAATCGATTACACAATTTTTCGAGTAATCAGTAATTGTAATTGATTACAATTTTTATCTGTAATTGCCCAGCTCTGTCGTTATGACATTTCTTGTTAATATCGAGATCGGTTTATGTTTGGCTATGTAGCTGCCACTCAAGCAAAGGACAATTATCAATTAGGCAACTCGGCGGATATTACCCAATCTCTTATATAAATGACAAGTGACAACTTTACTAATTATTTCAACAAGATTAAACAATTTAATGCAAAAATTCCCATTTCTCAAGCTATTTTTCAAATTTTTTATATTTTTTTTAAATTCCACATTAATTTTTATTAAAAAAAATGAAATTTGCGACACAACACGTCACATTAATCTCGTCATATTTTACATTTTTTTGTTAATTCCCCATTAATTTTTATTAAAAATAAAAATTTGCTACATAATACGTCACATTAATCTCGTCATTTTTTAATTCTAGTGTCAGGAGTTTCGTGTATATTTCATTTCGATGGAAACGGTTTGGACGAAGCTATCCCTGAAATATTATCCAAAATGGAATCCCATTCTTCGTCTTCTCCTTCGGCTAAGTAATAATAAAAAAAACAAAATAAAACTGTCAATTCTTTGGTTGCGTGCGGGGAAAATCTAAAACATGTATTACTGTACTTCCTCGTTTTGACGCCGGGTTCGATCAAAATTTCATTTTTCAGACCAAAATTTCATTTTTCAGACCAAAATTTCATTTTTTTAGACCAAAATTTCATTTTTCAGACCAAAATTTTTTTTTTCAAACCAAAATTTGATTTTTTTAGACCAAAATTTTATTTTTTAGACCAAAATTTCATTTTTCAGACCAAAATTTCATTTTTCAGACTAAAATTTCATTTTTTTTTTTACCAAAATTTCATTTTTCATACCAAAATTTCATTTTTCATACCAAAATTTTATTTTTTATACCAAAATATTATTTTTCATACCAAAATTTTATTTTTTTTTTTACCAAAATTTCATTTTTCATACCAAAATTTCATTTTTCATACCAAAATTTTATTTTTTATACCAAAATATTATTTTTCATACCAAAATTTTATTTTT
>JAQFXT010001587.1:0-16568 GCA_034683725.1 Strigamia crassipes | reverse complement strand
TGATTTTACGAGTTGACAAACTTTTCCTACGTGTTTTTCTTTGTCTAAACCATCAGGAATTTCCATATACACTTTTTTCTCCAGGATCCCGTGTAAATAAGCAGTAGTTACATCAAGCTGCTCAACTTTCCAGTTCAATATGGTTGCAATTGCCAGTAATAAACGCATGGTTGCAATTCCTGCTACGGGTGAATTCGTTTCTGTGTAGTCTTCTCCGTAACGTTGCGTAAATCCTTTGGCCACGAGCCTTGCTTTGTAACGCTCAATAGACCCATTTGCATGACGCTTGATTCTAAAGACCCATTTCGAGCCAATTGCCTTTTTATCTTTAGGCAAATCCACGATTTTCCACGTTTTATTTTTCTTTAGACTTCCAAGTTCTTCATTGATTGCCTTTTTCCATTTTTCGGCATCGTCTGACTCGATTGCTTGTTGAAACGTTTTTGGTTCGTCAAAATGACAAAACATTGCAGACCCATCTGTTAGTTCTTCCTCTTCGTCTTTTGATTCAGTCTCTAAATCATTCGTATTTGTTTGACTAACTTTGCTGCGCAACACCATTTGCGTCGGTGTATTTACTTTAGCAGTCGTTTGCCCTTTGGGTGGCCGTCCTCGTTTTCGTTTTTCCGGTTCCGGTTCCGGTTCCTTTATGTTTGTGTCTTCAAACACCAAAGTCATTACTTCCTTCAAATTTTCTTCAGCAGTTTCGTTGAAACCGAATTCGTTTTCTTTAAAAACAACATCTCAAGAAGTAATAATTTGTCTTTTCTTGGTACTCCACACACGATACGTCTTCTCCCCTATTGAGTACCCTAGAAAAACGCATTTTTCTCCTCGTTTGTCCAATTTTTTCCTTTTTGGAGACGGGACATGCACTATAGCATTGCATCCAAACACTCTCATGTGTTTTACTGTTGGTTTTCTGTTATACCAGATTTCATATGGCGTTTTTCCGGTGGCACTTGTCACAGTTCGATTTCTTGCATAAACAGCTGTGCTCACAGCTTCAGCCCAAAAATCGGCACTCAATCCAGTTTGGATCAGACTTGAACGTACTAAATCCATCAGCGTTCGGTTCATCCTTTCTGATACTCCGTTTTGCTGTGGAGTATACACAGCCGTTCGCTGATGTTGGATTCCTTTGTCTGTTAGAAATTTGTTGAATTCCTGGTTGCAGTACTCAAGTCCATTATCCGTACGCAAAATTTTAATTTGCTTTCCTGTACTTCTCTCAACTCTTGTTGAATAGTCCTTGAATTTTTCAAGCGCTTCCGATTTATATGCCATAAAATAAATATCTGTTTTTCTTGATTTGTCATCAATAAATGTGATGTAATACTGATGCCCTCCTTTGCTTTTGATATGAAAAGGTCCTGCTACGTCTGAATGGATTAAATCCAGAACTTCTTTGGCTAATTCTCGTTTTCCTTTCTTGAAGGGTCGCCGTGCAGATTTTCCTTGGAGACAGCTATCGCATTTTCCGATCGCTTTCTTGTCAATCTCCAATCCTTTTACACTTTCATTTTCGGACATTTTCAGTAAGCTGTTTGTTGACACGTGCATAAATCTTCGGTGCCATAAATCATTTTTATTTTCATGCGTTGCAATCAATAAATTATGATTTTCCTTTTCATTTACAATGTACATGCCATCTCGTTTTTCTGCTCTCAAAAATTCAATGTCGTTTTCATCCTTGATTTGACATATACCATTCTTGAACACTAAACTATGCCCCTTTGCTTCAAGTTGTGACACTGATAGCAGATTCATAGTTATTTCCGGAATGTACAAAACTCCTTTTAGAAGTGCAGGCATTTTTTGTCCTTTATGCATGAAATTAATTTCAATGTCTCCTTGTGCTTCAGTTTGAACAGTTTTACCACTTGCCACGGTAATTTTTCCTATTTCGGATTTGTCAAACTTCGTAAATTTTTCCTTTTGCGACGTCATATGGTGAGTAGCGCCAGAATCGATAACCCATGTGTTCTTCGTATCTGCTCGAGATGAACAAGCCGACATCACTTTTTTTGGTTTGCTTGAATCTTCTTTTCCGGCTTTCTTTTCTCTTCTGGGTTTGTGGCAGTCCCTTGCGTAATGCCCAAACCGGTTGCAGTTATAGCATTTCACCGATTTCATGTCCCTCGCTGTGAATACCGTCGAACTCGCATTTTTCTTGGGATTTTCAGCGCTTCCTCGTTGCGTCGATTCCGATATTAACAATTCTCGTATTCTCGTTGAGGTGAAATTAGCTTCTGGTATTGAGTGAACACTCATAATAACGTTTTCATAGTCTTTTGGCAATCCACACAACGTTGCCCATGCTAATTCTTTGTCGGTCACATCTTGCCCGGCGTTTGTTAATTTTTCGGCTGTCTCAGCCATTTTTGACAGGTAACTCTCCATCGTTTCGTCAACCTGTTTTTTACAGGTATAAAGTTCCTGCCGCAGCTGCACTATCCGTAGCGGATTTTTCGGCTCGTACACATCTTGTAATCTTTACCATGCTTCCTTTGGGGTCTTTAATCCTCGAATGTAGCCCTGTTGCTGGGTTTTGACAGTCAAACCGATTATCGCGAATGCCCTGTCTTCTAATTCTTGACATTTTACAGCATCAGTTTCGGTTTCCGTCCCTTCCACGACCTTCCAAAGCTTCTTTTCTGATAATAACAGCTTTATGTTGAAACTCCAGGATAAATAATTGTCTCCGCCAAGCTTTTCAATCCCATATGTTGTCGTGTTAACCGAACCCGTCGAGCTAGATGACTCTGTTATTTTCTCCCTGAAAATTTGGAAAGATACAAGACAGTATTTTTGTTTTAAATAACAATATTTTCTTTTTGTTATAAAACACTGTTGCAATCTGCCAAGCTCGAATTTATCATCAAATGAGTTGCTTGATCTTGTCGTCAGATGGCGCCGCCGTACACACACAACGTTCGTTTTTCACCAAAATTTGAGCAAATTTGGCAGTAAAAATGTTCCTTTCGTCCCGTTTTATGGGCTCATGAAGCTAGTTGTTTATATATTGTTCCAAAACTCACGAAAACGCACTCATAGAACGTAAACACCCGTTAGGCCTAAGTTCCAATTCGAATGCCAATTCGAATTCCGCGTCGTCGTCGTCGTCGTTCGCTTTCTAGTTGCCGTTGGCCGTCTCGAATGTCGAATTTACGTTTTTACCAAGTTCTGCGCACTGGATGTCGTCCTGGACCCATAACCATATTTGTTATTACATCTGGCTTCGACTTGAATAAAAACGCATCGTTTTGAGGTAGAAATATAACATTTAGCTTTACTGCTTTTGAACATACAACTGGTACAACTGCTTGTTGTCGTAGCAACATAATAACAATTAACTTAGCAACATAAACTAACAATATGGCATACCAGCCCGCTTTTATCATTTTTATATCCTGTGAGTTTCTCATGTTCTTTGATGGCCAATGTCCTCCCCATTTGGCCTATGTAGATCTTGCTGCACTGAGTGCAGGGGATACCGTACACCCCACTCTCTCAATGTTTACCTTTGGTGTCAGAAGGTGTGTGCAATTTAGGATGGTAGAACGGTTGTGGTTTGCAATAGCTTTCCTGTGCTCAAACGCTCTGCTGATCCTGTTTGCAATCGTGCTGTTGGGCATGCTGCCCAAATACTAAAGTTGTTTCTGTTCTTTTTTGTCTCTTGGAAACTTCTTCCTGTGGCGCCATTTGTTGCACCATTGGTCGATTAAGTGTTGTAGATATTCGCTCCTATTAAACTGGCTCCTCCATTCTTGTACTCTTTCATCCAAACACTCAACTCCACTGTTGGCTTTGCGGATTCTATCCAGGCCGCCCCACAGTATGCCTTTCTTCATGTGCCATGCGTGGGTTGAGGTCCATTGCACGACATGTCCACTTCCATACTGATTGGGCAGCCATTTGGTCGCTACTTTTCTTTAGTCCTCCTTGTTTGTTACTATCTTGGCCGTAATGTCCAGATATTTGATATTAGATCCTTGTCTTTCGAGTTTGATCTTGAGCAGCCCTGTGCGATTCCACGTTTCCTCAAACTCCTTAATAGTTTCTAGTGTGCCGATGATGTTCATGTCATTGACATATCTACCAAACCATGTGTGTTTGTGTATCAACTCTGCTAATATGGTTTCCTTTTTCTTCCTTGCTACTAACTCTGGCATGAGGGGACTTAAACTGTTTCCCATAAAAATGCCTGTATTTTGTTTGTAATACCTATTTAGCCAAGTAAAAGTATTATCCTCCATGCAGAGAGAGACTAAGTTGATAAGATCCATCGGTTTCTATGCTTTTCCATCAATGGTTATGAAACCATTATCATCTTTTTGCAGTTCCAATAATTTAGGCATTTCTTCTAACGTTTCCAACTTATTCACGTTGAGAAACATGGACCTTATATCAAATATTGCCATGTGGTCGTCTTTTCCCAATTCGATTTTGCAGATGCTTTCTACCCATTCGATGGTAGTTGTAAAAGAGTTCTGGATTTTAGGAGGAAATCTTCTTAAGTTTTTGGCCAACCACCAGCTGAGTGCTGCCGTGGTGCTTTGCCTAATGTTGATGACAGGCCTGATTTTCTCTTCCACTCCTTCTTTATGTATTTTAATTCTGCCATTTAGAATGGCCATTCTCTCTGTGTTCTTTGGTAATAGGGAGGCGTACATTCTCTTCTCCCAATTACCTGCAAGCTGTCTCATTTTATTTCTAATTCTATCCTCGAGACTATGGATAGTTTTGACGCTAAAATCTTGGATCTCCGAGTATAACTCAAGTTTCAGGTGCTCATTCACTTTGTCGATGTGTTCTTGCTGATCGATGGTTATTATTTTGCCACCTTTGTCAGCTTGTATCACAGTGTCATTGTCTTTCTTCAGCGTATTTGCAGTATTCTGAATGTTGATATTGCTGGTCTCCTTCTTGTTACTTCTTTTCGAGTTGATTGCCATACTGACCTGTCCTTTGATATATGCCTTTTTGTGAACACTCATATATCATGACAGTCGTTCAGTTTTCAAAACAATCTCGGTTGTTTCCTTTCTGGTCGGTCCAATCTTTTTGGCACAGAAGTTTGCGCCTATGTTCATTGTTCCGAATTCCTTGTCGGCTAATCCTCATTTCGTTCTATCAACAATGTTAGTTTTTGCGGTTCTGTCCCTTTTGTCAATGTGGGACGATTCCACATATTCTGTAGAGGACAACACGGGTAGTATCGCAGAAAAGCCTGAAGAAACCAACATAGCAAGAAGGAGCGAGCAAAATAAGAACCCTCCAAAACGATTAAACCAATGTTAACGTTTGATCAAACCAATACGTTAGGATAGGCACCAATACGTAAGTAGTACCTGCATTTTCCTGACGAACATGACGTAGAACGTTCGTACATATGCGTGTGTGTATATGTGACACAAATAATAAAGTTCCTCAAACACCCACTGAGGAAGACCTGCAATGGTTGAAAACGTTTTGGGTAAAAACCTTTTTGCATATTCTTTAAAATGTCTAATCTTAGAAGTATAAATTTTAAGGCAACAATATAACAATAAACTAATGATCTCATGAGAATTGCACGCATTTGCATTTGAGCCAGATAATTAGTTACGTGTGCCATTTTTTATTTAGATCAAGACAATCAAGAAAACTGATTACATGAATGCAGATCAAATAAAAACAAAATTGACAGTTTTAACTGATTGAATGTTGTGAGCTTGGTACTACGCACCTGATGGAAGAGGAGTTTCCACTGTTTGCAGGGGTGCCTCGTGATTGGCCAAAATTGATAGCTCCGCCTCTCATTGCCGAAATTGGGAACCATCTGCCAAAATGCATCCGGAATCCGACTTGAATTTTGCAAATTTTCTTTCTTTAAAAAATTATCACATTTTTTTTTTCAGAAATGGAATATGGACAGGTCAGGTTGTTCAAATCAGGTTTTCGGGTCGGGTCGTGGGTTTTGGACCCGCATTATTTTCGGGTCGGGTCATGGGTTTTGGAACCACATTATTTTCGGGTCGAATTTGGGTTTTGTGCGGTTCAACTCGATCCAACCCGAATGTAAGCTTAGTTGCAATATGGGTTATGAGAATGTTCCTGTTCATGTGAGTAAATTAAAGCTCGAAATTGCGGTCTGAAAACGCCCAGTTTTAATTTTTCTTTGTTTGGAAGAAACCGAAACTTCTTAGTGTAAACAACAAAGAAAAAGCGAAATACGTAAAATGAACGCGATTTTCTTTTTAATTTCACGTTTGTGTCGTTACAGTTATTTAATTTTGAGTTTATTAACTCTGTGTTTGGATTGTTTCATATACGCAGTACAAAAGAATTGCGCGAAAAGTACAAAATAGGACGCGTACATCAACAAAGAAACAAGAATGTTTTCGATGCTGGCGCTGCATTTTTCTTTTTTAACAATCGAACCATAAGCCCAGAGGTTGACTAACAGACCTACGGCCATCTGGAGCAGCTGAATCGTCGTAATAGACATGGCGATCGGTCTTGGAATGACAAAATTCAACGCTCTGAGCCCGTAATACGAATACATGGCCGAATGCGCGATCAAGTTCATCACTACGAACCAGCGCGTCACAGCCACTTGATGCTTCCACGTAAACCACGTGAACACTAGTACGGTAATGTGGTGGTACCAATGCAGAAAAAGGAGCTGGCGTTTGCGCAGAATGATGAAGGCCGTGTCGACCAACTCGGGGACCTTCGACAGGCTGAAGACCCACGACCAAAATTGCGTCACGTGGTTGGTGAAAAAAGGGTCCTTGGAGCACACGGTGTGATGGAACCCATGATGATTCCAAACGTAGACTAGTTCCGGTAGACAGCGACACATGCCGACGATGCTGAATGCTGCCAAAGTCAAATTCCAAAGCGCCAAACTTTTGCGTAATTCGAAACCCTGGTGCGATTTCATCCAATGTTTTGCCGCGATAATGAACAGCAAATAAATGATGACGAAAACAAAAGTTAATGTCCAATTTGACCGCATCCAGGCGTGGGCGCTGTCGTAGTCAAAGTTTCGCTCAAACTGAAAGACGAAACCGTAGCTGAAATTCGATTGAGAATCGCTGGTTATTGTCATCGTGCGTGCTCGTGGGCTTGGACGACTGGAATCCGATCGTACCCGGGAGTTCACGCGGTGTAAACTGAACCGAACTGCATGCGGCAACCAATGGAACTATTATTCCTTTGTTATCGCTGCACGGAGTAAACACGCTGATTGAAGAAGAGATTTTTTGTTGCAACGATGTTTTTACAATATTTATGTACTTCCTGCCAGATGTTCGACTATTTAATCCAATTATTCAATGTTTTGTTTCCCCTTTTGTGTTATTTTCCACGCTGTGTATCCTTTTGGTTTCGCTGTAATACGGAGGTTCAGTAGGCGTTTATGTAAACAAGTTAAGACCGATCGCGAGGCTAACCAATGAAATAAAACAAACTTACCTCAGTAAACTATTGCGATTGATGACGTCATAATTCGCGGAAGCATTTCGAACACGCAAAATTATAAATTTAAATTTAGTTTTATTCAAAATTAAACATTTATAGAATTCAAATAAAAAATTACATTATGTACAACCCTTAGAAATATACTTTGTAAAAAAAAAAAAAAAAAACTCATTCGTCGTCATAGAATATTCTAGCAATACTGAAATCCAAAAATATTTAAATATTTGTAGCAAATATTTTTGAAAATAGAATTTTATCTGAAATTATTTGATCGGTTTTCACACTTTGGGTTTAAATCTGCTCATGTAAAAGTCGCAATCGGGACAATAAACCGTCGGTGGGATCACAGATTTCTTCCTGCACAAATGACAAGGAACTTTGGACACGTTTGATATTTTATTTACGATGCAGCAGTTTGTATTCGAAGAGTTTTGATTGGTCCTTGGAACAACCGGTAATTCCTCGTTCGTCGCGGTTTGTTTATTGTTTTTTGCTACCACGGTTTTGTACACCCTGTCGAGAAAACGCAGTTCATTGTCCTCGTCGGCACTTGCAACTAGTGCAACCTGGTCCGAAAATGTCACACTTTTTTTCACGTTCTTCTTCTTCTTCACGACACCACAATTGATTAGATTCGTCGAGGAAATCGATTGGTACTTCGAATTTAATGATGGCGACTGTTGATAAGCCCCATTTACACCTGGGGATTGTAGATAAGCCCCATTTACAGCTGGGGCCTGTAGATACCCCCCACTTACAGCTGGGACCTGTTGATAAGCCCCATTTACAGCTGGGGTCTGTTGGTACGCCCCATTTACAGCTGGGGTCTGTTGGTACGCCCCATTTACAGCTGGGGTCTGTTGATATGCCCCATTTACAGATGGTGTCTGTTGATATGCACCATTTACAGTTGAGGCTTGTAGATACGCCCCATTTACAGCCGGGACCTGTTGATAAGCCCCATTTACAACTGGGACCTGTTGATAAGCCCCGTTTACAGATGGGGCTTGTGGATAAGCTCCATTTACAGCTGGGGCTTGTGGATAAGCCCCATTTACAGTTGGAACATGTTGATAGGCCCCATTGACAGTTGGAACTTGTTGATAGGCCCCATTGACAGTTGGAACCTGTTGATAGGCCCCATTGACAGTTTGAACCTGTTGATAGGCCCCATTTACACTTGTGGCTTGTTGGTAAGCCCCATTTACACTTGCTGCCTGTTGATAAGTCCCATTAAAATTTTGCACCTGCTGATAGACCGCACTTGCAGCTGGATGCTTTTGATAAGTTCCATTGCCCGATGGTATTTGATGATAAGATGAGTTTTGTTGATGATTGATTGAATTTGATGATATTACTTGTTGGTGAGGTGTCGTAATAGTTGTTGATGGTTTGTACGATTGATTAGCCAGAGATGATAACTGCTGATGATGCGTTTTAGTTAATAGTTGTTGGTGATGCGGGTTGATGTATTGTTGATGAACAAATGGTAGGTGGTGGGATGATGGCGGCATTTGCTGGTATTGGATGTTCTGTGACGGAAGTGCAGAATTGGAAGTAAGGGTATACGCCGTTTTGTGATAGTTTGATGGCATGGTCAGTTTGTTGTTATTGTCAAAATGACCGTTAAGTTGATGGGATGTAGGATGACCACTGGCTGGATATGTGGGCGGATGTCCATTCATAATGCAATTTTTATTCAATTGATGATCGGCATTGAACCCAATTTGAGGTTTCAATTGCACGCCCGCTGTCTTCCAATTGACCTCTTGCTGATTTTCAACACAAATTGGAGATTTCCTCCGATTGAGATCGACGCCATTTGCATTCGCTAAATCGTCTGGCTGCGTCGAAGGAGCGGAAGAGGGAACTTCTTGCTGGTCCATAGATGTTGGCAAATTCTTTTGCTCAAATTTATGAGCTAAATCTCGAACGGAAAGCGAAGATACGCCGTTGCAAGTTTCGTGGTTAGATTCGTGGATCATTTCAGCCTGGCACGCGTCGCCATTGTTTGGATTTCGCAAGTTCTGTCATGAAATGAATAGTATTATCAATAACAATAAGTAAAATGGAAAACCCACGAGTTTTTACCTGTCTTTCTGCGAACTGTGTGTGAGAGTGACAGTTGATCGGCTTGACGGCTGCAGAATTTTGCCTCATCTTTGTTTGCTTCACTTGTAATTCTTGTAACCACGTGCAACCGTTGTTATCATTGTTCCCACCTCTACTTTGGTTTTTATCCTTCCTTGTCAGAATCTCCTGTCTTTTCACTTGCAACTCAGCCAGAAACCCGCTATTACTTGCATTGTTGCAGAGCACTTCCCGAACAGATGTTGCCTGAACAGATGTTGAAATTTGACACCCATTTGTCCTTCGATCCAAATCCTGCTTAGTCACCGAAGCAATCTTCAGCGTGGCGTCCTTTGCTACCGCGGTCTTGGCAAAAATTGAAAGATTCGGACTGGACGCGTTCAAGGAAGTTGTTTTTGAGCTCAGCGATTGACACCCCAGAGATAATTGCGAAGTTGTTCTCACCGGTGGTTTCGGAGGCATCTTTGGATGTCCCAACGTCCTGTGACTGCCCCCGTGTTGTTGCTGCTTCGAAAGAAGACATCTTTCGCTCGAAGACCTTCTTCCGTAGTCTAGGTGAGCGTCGGATAAGTATCCGCAGCGATCTCTAGGCAGTTGGAAATCGTCGACGAAGACGCCATTTTGGACTTGGTCGGTCGTTACTTTCTCTTGGCTCGCTTCGTGCTCCCTCAAATCAGGCATGCTTCTGTTTTTCCTCTTAATCAGGCCGCCCATTAGTAATTTTCTTCTGATCTTGTGTTGTTTCTTTCCAGGTACGTTGGACGGCTTTGGCTCTATCTTGGGTTTGGCTTCGATCGGCACGAGGGCATTTTTGAGGACCGGCGGACTCGAGTTCGTCCTGTGGAGGCTGATTTTCCTCGTCATTTCCCATTCGCTCGAATAATCGCTCGTTTCGTCCACACTTTTCTTGGTCCTTTCGTCGTGAATCGTCCTTTCGCCTTTCAGTCTCACAGACCCAGACCTCATTTTGTCGACCAATTTCACTCCTTTCTTGGGCAACGTTGCGTAAATCTCGATTCGGTGGCTGTGATTGCTGTCTTTACTCGTTTGCCGACTGTGATTCGCGCCTTCTTTGAGGCTGTGCCGACTCTCTTGGCTTCCTTGGCGACTGTGGTTGTTCTCGCTCCTATGCGATTTGCTCTCGCTACTGGATTGGCGAGTGTGTCTAGGCTCTACGTCGTCGGTTTCCGTGCTGGTCGTGGACCCGATCGATTCCTGGCGAGTTATGAGTCGACGTTGAAGACTTCGCGCCTTCATGACGCAAGTGTTGTGCTTCATGCGCGCCAACATGACCGACTGCGGGTTTACGTACGGCGCGTCCATTGCCGCTCGTGCTTTGGCAGCTGCGCTGTTGCATAGAGAAATGGCCGAAGACACGTCTCCGGCGTCTTCTATCATTTGTGATTTGGCCAAATAAGCGTCCGCTTCGCAGCATAGTATTTCGCAGTTGTCGGAAGAAACTAAAAATCACAATTTTTAAAAATCTGGAATGACAGAACAATGATAAATCGACTTACAATTGTTGTGAGCTCTCAATTTGTAATGCGGTGGTGAAAGCGAATTCCAATTGGGCACTTCTGGTATCTGAGCCAACTGCTGGTTATGCTTGCTTTGAGACAGCGGGAAACTGTCGTTGGAAGACAACGAATAAGAATCGTAGCCAGGGTCGTATGTGGGATTGGATAGAATCTCCACCGATTTCCCTCCGGTTGTGTTTGGTCCGCCGGCAGTGCCATTCACAATCCTAAATTGAAAAGAAATATTTTAATCAAACTTGAAGTAATACGCATTTGAAGTTTATTTATTTATTTCTCGTACCTTTTATTGATCGTTGTACGGTTACTAATTGGTTCGATGCTACTCGATGAACTTGCACTGTTTCTATCACCGCTCCAATTCCCCGAATCCCTTCTGCGGTTCAAAAGATTGGCCGGATCCAGGATTTGACCCGGATCTGATTTCCCATCCCAAACTGGCTCCTGTTCCGCTTTGGCAACAAGAAAATTCTGCATGTTCCTCAACAGGATGCTGTCGAACGACTCCAAGCTGGAATTGCTGTTTCTGCTGCCGCCGCTTCCGATACTAAAAGTTCTCTGGCGCTGCAGTTTTTGATAGTTGAGAACATTTTCAACCGCTCGCCGACTGATGTAAATATCATCCTTTTTGTCGCCGCACACGATCGGCACGTCTCCGTTGGTAGTCAACAAGGCCGCCTTTCTTCTGCTCGCGTCCACTTGATCGTAAGATGGCAGCGGGGGTAACGGAGATCCGCCGATGTAACTTTTTCGTTCCAGGCGTCCGACGCTTGGCACTTCTTGCGGATTTGGCGTAACGGCGCGCCTGGGACAAACATCTTTAACGGCAGAATCCCTAACGAGTTCTGGGTTGGGAGTCGCGGCTCTGCGATGCTGCGATATCGTTCCAAAGCCATTGGGTCCTTTGATCGCGTCTTTCTGGCGCTCCGACGCGGATCGAGACAGTTTTCTGTGTCCGGCAACGTACGTGATGGTCTGCGGGGCTGAATCTACAGCAACCGGTGCTCCTTCCGGATTGGCGTAGAGCAATAAAAGAGGTTGGAAATGTCCTCTTTGGCATTTCTCTACCACTTGTTCCCACTTAGGACCAATCTCGCGCACAGTGGCATCGTCGAAGTAAATCCAAACTCGGAGTTTGGTGTGGAAGAAGAAGGTGGAATAGTGTTTGCCGTAGTACGTAACCACTCCGACCAATTGATGAACGGTTGTCGATGCCCAACGATTGTCAACAACGGAATGGAAGAGCTAAAACAAGCGACAACAACTCAGAAATTAGAAACTACACAATTTACCAATTAAGTTAAGATGTCTTACATCGTCGAGTTTCAACGTGGTTCCAACATTTCGAAAGACGTTCATAATGTGCTCCAAAGTTGGTCTTTCGGAGTCCCAAACGAGGCCGATGCTGACAATTTCCGGCCTGTTCATCAACGAACGACGGATTTGTATTTTTGCCCCACAAGAACTCTGTTAAAATGAACAAATCAGTTAGCAGATATTGAATAGATAAAACTCATTTGCTGGATATCTTACGGGACATGCTCGGAAGTCTCCCATTCCGCCGGCTTTGCGCAACAGTTTGCCAAAGTCGAGAATTGCGCCGGAATTCGAATCCATTTGCTCAGCTTGGACACTAAAAAATTTTTTTTAAAAACGTCATAAAAACACATCCAAATTTGCCCAATTATTTGCTATTTACCAAAGAGCCGATGCAGAGATGTAGTGAACCATCTGCGTGAACGGCAACGGCTCCGAAGTGGCTCCGCAAGCGTTGCAAACACTCTGTTCTACCAAAGTCATTGCAAACTTCTGATGGGGGATGCAATGAGGTGCATTGCACATGTCTTCGGATTCCGTATTCGCAATGTGGAAGTGAATGCGCGTGAGCATGTTTTCCAGGCATTCGGCGGCATCGTCCATGAATCCGAGTTGAAATCTTTGTTGATCGTAAAACGTTTCTGCCAGTGCCCGTCTCAGTGCATCGGGCGGAAGTGCGGACTCTTGGCTATATTGGAACTGGGCAAAAAGTTCCTAAAATTCAACAACAAAAAAAAATTGTTTTAATAATTTTTTTTAATATAATTTTTTTTTGTTTTTTTTGTTTTTATATAAAAAAAATGCAAAAACGGAGGATCAGTCATCAGTACATGGAATGTAAGTCAGGTCGAGTGATCAGGAAGTGAGACAAAGCCTTAAGGCAGCAAAAGCCACAAATATATTTGCAGAAAACAAGTTACAAGTCATTCCAAGAATGTTGCTAATGGTCAAAACACTTCATGAGTTTCCTCAATAGTAACTGTTTGTAAAACACATAAAAGATACTATTTAATCAATCAAACTGTTGAAGAAATTCAACTAACCTAACCTAACCCACTCCAAACACCTCAAAAAACCCTGAAAAATGATGAAAAACTCTCTAACCCTAAAGACTTCACTTCAATACAAAAAAATTCATTTGTTTTAAAAAATAAAAACTGTTTGGGAAAATTTCTTTTCGTAAAAAACAGTGATGGCGTGAGATGTGCATGAGTGCACACTTATGAGAGGATAAAAGACAGACTAAATAACATAGTGTTACGAGATAAGCAACATCAACTCAAATGACTGAAAAATATTACATAAATTGCATTTTTTTTTTATCCCCACATTCAATTTATCACGTAATTTGAATTGATGACAGCACACAATGTTGAGATTAAGACATTTTCCAGAAACTGTCAGTCGAATGACTGACAAAACATGACTAACCCATCGCACACCTGCACTCCCACAGACGGGCCTTGAGGAGAAGAGAACCACGCTCTGGTGGGCCCGTGAGTAATTACGGGGTCTGTATTTAGCCGTAACCACAGCACGCGTTGAGTTAAGGCCAAATTAAATTTTCATTTAAAAAAAGAAAAGATAAAATTGTTTTTATTATTTTCTTGGTTTTTCTCTCTCGTTTCCTGTGGTCAGTCGTGACCTCGTGACCCCATCTGGCATTGAAAATGGTTTTATTCGGTGGGAAAAATGACCTCATCTTTGAAATAATATTAACCTGACCCCCTAACACCTGCAAAACGAATGGACTTGGAGGACCAAAGAGCCAGACGTTCGCTGAGTGATCTACAGCTTTGAGCTTGAGGTCAACTCGCGTGTTTTTCAGCACAATCCTCTTAAAAACATTCAACAACAAAAAAAATAATTTTTTTTTTTGACGTTTTTACCTTTAATGCACAAAAAATGCAGCTGTCGGACATGCAGGCATGTCCACTGATGTCCCGGAAACTGCGTCGGAAAATGTCCAAGTGCCACAAAACCTGAAAAACAAACAAAAGTCCAAAATCAACAAATTATTTGCACATTTTATTTATAATAAATCATGTGGAGTGTTTTTGTGTTATCGTTGGACATTCTTTTTCAATTTTCTAAGTGGTAAAAAAAAAAAAAAAAAAAAAAAAGTTGAGATGGGAAAATAAAAAAATAAAGTTCCTCCATTAAAAAGCTGACCCTAAGTCTAATTGAGATTGGGCCTGTTTTTCTTCGCACCCCCTGCTCACAAACTCATTAGAAAACTCAACCCAAGGCCAAAGACACACGAGGAATACTAAAACGCTCGTTTTATTCAAATTTATGCGTTTTATGGTTGAGTTTGCACGAAATTCGACGCATTACATGCTCTCATTACTATCTGTGTTGTTCTCTATTTTAAGTAGGAAAATAGGACTGAAATTTGATGATTTTTGTGTTTTTTTGTCGTTCGCAGCGCCGCCCTGGTGTCGATAGGTGGTTTTTCTTGGTGGACAAACGAGGGCGGCCACCCTCGGTTGCCAAGACGACCGTGGACCCAAACTGGGGCCTCAGGTGAGTCATAGAAACCTGTTTCCAAGGAGAAGTTCAGGTTGTTTGGAAGAGTTCATTGGATTGAAATTGAGGGAATTAAAGAGTTAAGAGTTTTATTTACGCAGATAATTAAAGAAAATGTTTTTATCTTCTATAATTTATCTCAATTGAAGTATAAAAATAATTAGAAACTTCTCAAAATTAAAAAAAAAAAAAACATTAAATTTTTCTTTGTTTGAATCCGCCATTTTGAAAATTTCAAATCAAACATTTCTCAAAAAATAGGCCTAGAAATCGGTCTAATCCAACGCAATTTTAGGTAGTGACAAGTGTCAACATACCTTTACACGGTTACCATCTGCTACCATCACTAACTGACTGACCCCTAGTATTACCCATCTCCCCTCGACAGCTGCACAGTGCCCCTCTGAGGGCAGGTGTTGGACAGGTAAAAAAAAAAAAAAAAAATCAAAAAATCAAAAAAAAAATTTTAAAATGACAACCCAGATGTCTGGAAATCATGAAAATTATATCTGATGCATTGTTCCACCTACTTGTACCGAGTACAGGTCAAAGATGAGGGACCAACTCCCTCTGCCAACAAAGATAAGAACTAAGTTCAACGCGCACAAAGAAGCCTAATCGATTTATTTACAGTTTATCTTATTTATTTACATCGAGAAATCATGTTTAAACATTAAATAAGATAACGTTTTTATATATTTATTTAATTTATATATTTATCTTTTGGGGACAGGGACATAAATTGATGGATTATTGAGCGAATTTCAATTTGAAAATGAAATTGAAAGAGAAACAGAAGAAATGAGTTTGGCAAGGGTCAAACAGGATTGGAGTGAACGGCCTCAGCTTTTGGCCGTGTCCCGGGGCCCCTGGAAATTTGCTTGCATTAATGAGTGGAAAATGGAAATTGTGGAATAGTTTAATTTTAATTTTAATTTTTCTTTTGATTTCTTCATCTTTTTGCAGGTTGTTACTCTTCCTGCGCTGTTTTTTCCTCCTGTCGATAAAATTATCTTTTTGTGTGGAAAATAAACGTGGAAAATAAACGCGGGATGAGTCACCAGATTGGGTTTAATATTTCCTTTGGTTTTATGTTTTTTTGTTGCGAATTTTGAATGTTGATTGTCGTCTTGTAAGTCGAATTTAATGACCCAATCTATTCATTTGAATCGGGAGCGGGTTGTAAAAATGGCAACGGAAGTTGGTGTTGGTGTATTTTTTGGTCAGGAAGTTGGAAGAGATGAATATTTAGTCACGCCAAAGGGGTATTATTAGTTGGGTCCAATCAGGGAACTTGATTTTTATTCCCCACCCCCACGCAGGATGTGATATGGCCAGGTGAGCAAACCAGGTGCTGGATAATGTGAAAAATCTCAAACACAGACATTTTTTAAACATTTTTTTCAATGTTTTTCTGTTGGATTTGGTCGGTTTTAGTAATAAAACTTTCTTGTTTAGTGGATTTTCTTAAATGAAATGGTCTCTAAAGCAAGATTTGTCAACGTTTTTCAATATTTTTCAACAATTTTCCAACATTTTCTAGAATTTTTCCAACAATTTCTTGAATATATCCAACAATTTCTTGAATATATCCAACAATTTCTTGAATATATCCAACAATTTCTT
>JAQFXT010001586.1:0-16572 GCA_034683725.1 Strigamia crassipes | reverse complement strand
TTAAATCGCAGCTAATAACAGGTAGATTTTCTTTTAAAGAGTTCCATTATGGGAACCTGATCTGAATGCTCTTAAAAGAAATTTGAATTTTTTGAATTTTTTTGAATTTTTTTGAATTTTTTTGAATTTTTTTGAATTTTTGTGAATTTTTTTTTCAAGATTGAATTTCAAACATCCAAATTGAAAAATACAACGAAAAAATAAAAGAAATTTGAATTTTTTGAATTTTTTTAAATTTTTTTTAAATTTTTTTGAATTTTTTTGAATTTTTTTTTCAAGATTAAATCGCAGCTAATAACAGGTAGATTTTCTTTTAAAGAGTTCCATTATGGGAACCTGATCTGAATGCTCTTAAAATTGCAATCCGATGCTCAGTTCCTTTCGGACTGTCCATCTCTGTCCACCCACTGTCCACTATGACCTCGAGGAACAAGGGTGAGGGCCTGGACATAGGGTGGCCGCTTGCCAGCCATTCAAATGCTGACAGGATGGTGGAGCCCCTTCATTTCTTAAGGACTGGTACTCATCAACAAAATTATTTCTACCTGAAATTTCTTTGAGGACAACACTGGACAATGGACAACTATCACCGAACTATCGGGATATTTTTTTCTCCCCCCTATGGATTCGTACACAAAAAGGTTTTGGGACAAAAAATGGAGATGGAAAAAAAGGAAGAAATGAAGGGACATGCTGATTGCAATCGCGAATTTGGACCAGTGGTCAATGGTCACTCACTGGGATTCTATTTCAGTATTTTTTTTTTTTTTTTTTTTAGAAAATAATGTTTAATGGTTTATTTTTATAATGATAGATGTTTTTGTTGCTATTTTTGTGTTGAGATAAACACATAGTGTCAATTTTTTCAAACTGGTTTTGGCGTTTTTGGGTGAATTGAATTTGGGCAAGTGACAGCACGTAATTTCCACTGTCATCACTCATACGATACAAAAGAATGTCAATTTGTTAACATGGAATTGCTGAAAACAGAATTAAACGTGAAAGAAAATGATGAATTGGTATTTTTACCTATTTTACTGATCGACACAACAAGTGCGGAAATCAGCCGTATCGTCGGCCGCACAAGACGCATCGCATGCGGCGTAGATTGAACTCATCTCCGTACTTAATGTTAATTACAAATAAATGCTATAAATTCATCATAATCATTACAATAATAAATGTGGCGATTATTTAAAAAGAAATCAGGTTTAAGAAATGATTTTTTTTTCATTTTGATTTATGATTTTTTCGTGTTGATTTCCAAATTGATAGACTCTAACGGCGGTGCTGATGCTGATGTTATCCATCCAGTGGAAGGACGAGGTCAAACAACTTGATGTGCGTGCCTTCGGGCCGAGCTTATACCAGTCCCAGGACATTGACACGGATTACCGATGTCCAAATTGAACAATTTTGCTTGATTTGCGTTGAAAAGCAGCTGCGTGCACCCTTTCCCCGATTCAGATTGCCCGAAAAGGGCTTAAATCCTCGCGTTTATTCATGAGGATTCTTATGGATAGACGTACTCTTCTTTCAACAGTTTTAAACCCCAAGGGACCTTCAATTCATCCTGTCTTCATCTTGTCAAAGTTTTTACTACAGTATCTCTAGTTTTTTTTTTTTTCCTATCTTTTTCTTTTTTAGGGTAAAATGTTTCAATGATGGACAACTAACAGATGCCCATCACTTAGTTAAAATTTTTTTTTTTTTTTAAAGAATAAAATTGATGTTTTTTTTTTATCGAGTTAAAAGTACGGAAATCTGACTAATTGTTGGCGGCTTTCGACGCATTTCATGCGGCTGGGAGAACATGATATTCGCGGTAATTATTAATCGCGCATTAAACAGCTTTTTTTTGTAAACAAATAATATATTTTAACATTTTTAAAAGTTTTTAATTAAATTTTCTAATATATCTTACTTTAATTTTTTTAAATTGATAGTTTTTTTCATTGAGTTAAAAGTGCGGAAATCTGACTAATTGTTGGCGGCTTTTGACGCATCTCATGCGGCAGAAGGAACACGATACCCGCGGTAATTGTTAATCGCACATTAAATAACTTTTTTTTTATAAACAAATAATATATTTTAACATTTTTAAAAGTTTTTGATTAAATTTTTTAATATATCTTATTTTAATTTTTTTTTTAAAGAATAAAATTAATAATTTTTTTCATCGAGTTAAAAGTGCGGAAATCCGACTAACTCTTGGCGGCTTTCAACTCATCTAATGCGGCAAGGAAAACACAATATCCGCGGTGATTGTTAATCACGCATAAAATACCTTTTTTTGTAAACAAAAATTAATTTTAACATTCTTAAAACTTTTTAATTAAATTTTCTAATATATTATCACAATAGAATTGACATTTACCGGACTAATTCGATTTCATAGCAATTTTCCCCTTTATAAACCCGCATTAAATTTCACCCTTTTAACTTCCCTGCACCACTTTCGCTCATTTGATAATCAAATTGTCAAGTCGCGTGTCTGCCCACAACCCTTCCATTATGTTTTCCGAACCCCTTCGTGTGATCGCATTGCACTCGCACAGCCAACCCTTTAGTTTGCTAACCTATTAAATATCCATTACGTTTTTTTTATCTGTGTCAATCGAGGTTTACTACTGACAACCACAGAAAGGGTAAAAAACACACAGAAGGGGGTAGGGGCCACGAAAAAAAAAAGAAAGAATGGAAAAAAAAAACAAGTTGCATTGGTGTAGTGTGTTTTTTTTGCACGTGCAGGGGTTGCCATGAGAAGGGGATAAAAAAAAGATCGGTTTTTGTGTATGGATTTCTCCGTTGGGGGTAAAGGGGAAGGGGAATTGGTTTCGACTACTGTCACCACCCGTTGCTAGGATGCACGTGATGTGGCGTAAAAATGCAAAGTGGGGAACGGTCCGAACGGAGAAATAGCAACAAAGTCGGCGGATGTGTTGAGGTTTTTGTGCGAGTGTTGGGCGGAATAAAGAATGTTGATTATATATTTAAAAAAAGTTATAGGAATTTGTCGTGTTTTGTACAAAGGAAAAGCGAGAAAAAATTAAGCCGCTTAGCGCTGTAAAGAAATAAAAATAAAAACAAAATTTATTCGGATGGGAGGACGAAAAAAAATCAAGAAAAAATTAAATGGGTGAGGAAAAAAAATGGTTTAGGGTGTTTTAGTTGAATAGTTTATTGTGCAGACAGTCCAACATTTAAAAAATGTATATATAATTTAGATTAATTGTCATAAATTTTGGTATATATTAACTAAATTTAATTGAATCTTAATAAATTTTAATCAAGTTTGATCGAATTTTGGTCAATTTTAATCAAATTTGATCGAATATTGGTCAATTTTAATCAAATTTGATCAAATTTTGGTCAATTTTAATCAAATTTGATCGAATTTTGGTCAATTCAATCAAATTTGATCGAAATTTGGTAAATATTAACCAAATTTAATTGAATCTTGACAAATTTAACTGGATCTTGACAAATTTAATTGAATCTTGACAAATTTAACTGGATCTTGACAAATTTAATTGAATCTTGACAAATTTCAATCAAATTTTGATAAATTTCAATCAAATTTTGACAAATTTTAATCAAATTTTAACAAATTTTAATCAAATTTTGACAAATTTCAATCAAATTTTGACAAATTTTAATCAATTTGATTGAATTTGGGTCAATTTTAATCAAATTTGATCAAATTTTGGTCAGTTTCAATCAAATTTGATCGAATTTTGGTCAATTTTAATCAAACTTGATCGAATTTTGGTCAGTTTCAATCAAATTTGATCGAATTTTAGTCAATTTCAATCAAACTTGATCGAATAATAGTGAATATCAATCAAATTATTTCGTACGTTCTGCAGACATCCAGCAAGACGTTACATAGACCTAACGGTAAGTAGGCATAACGTTACGAAAAATTTCGCTAAAACAACCCGTTTTGCCAATACAGTTTTACGTCGATAAACCCACGTGTCGACAAGACAAACTCGACAAATCCTACTTTTTTATTATGTCGACAAAATGAACATTTTCCAAAATTTTCATTGTATTTAAGAAGTCACACAAACATCTTTAAGAAAATCAACATCAGCCATCACATGCAAGTCTCAGAAAATGCCAAAAACCAACAATATCTCATTTCAATGCTCCCTTTTCTTATGTTGTTATTCTTGTTCCGTTTCATTCACCCAACATGCACCTCAACACATGTTGTGTGCGTGCACTTTGCACAAAAATAACATCCACAGTCCACTTTCCATCTTTTGTGCACTTGTTTACTCTTACCTTGTCCTCACCAACTCCGCCATTCAAACGTCACGTTTTCCACAAATCCAACCACAAACTCTTCCCAAACCAAACAAAACCCACAAAAATAATAAAAACAACCAAAAAAAAAATAAAAATAAAAATAATTTTATCATTTTTAACTTGTTTCTGTATTTTTTTAAAGCGGAATTTGTATTTTATTGCCCACACTGACTGCCCTTTGTGCGCGCGCTACGAATTTGCACAATTGTCTCGCAGGACACCTGTAACTGATGCCCATGACGCTTCGACTGACCCGCGGGGGGTGTTGAAAAGGCCCAAAGCCCCCTCTTTTCAATGCTCTTTTCCGCCCCCTCAGACCCTTGTGCTGGCCTCGGTCCACCCAAAGCCTTTAAAAGAAGGTTTCAATTCTGCGATGAAAGCGAGTGATGTCGGATTTGGTGATGTAATGACAACTTCATTCACGTCATCGCTTGACAGTGGATATACACACACACACACGAAAGGAAAAAATAAATTTGTATTCTATTTGGCGACATTTAACGCGATGTAAAAAGAAATATTTCAATTCACCAGCTACCAGTTTCACGTCTTGTCACAAATGTAACGAAAAAAACTCAACAAAAAAAGTGTAAAATTTATGCAAATCAATGAAAACGTTAAAATATTATATAAATAATCAATTGAAAAACTTCTATCTGGTTCTATGGTGTAATGGTTAGCACTCTGGACTTTGAATCCAGCGATCCGAGTTCAAATCTCGGTAGAACCTTTCGTTTTTAATTTTTAATTTATTCAAATTTCGATGAAATTAAAGTGATAAACAACTATTCAATATTTCCGAACGTTAAAGCAAGCAAAAAAAACAATTAAAAACACCAAAAAACACTTTAAAAAACCAAAAAACACTTTAAAACACCAAAAAACACTTTAAAATACCAAAAAACACTTTAAAACACCAAAAAACACTTTAAAACACCAAAAAACACTTTAAAACACCAAAAAACACTTTAAAACACAAAAAAAACACTTTAAAATACTTAAAAACACAAAAAACACTTTAAAACACAAAAACAAACACTTAAAAACACACTAGGTGCATTCAAAAAGTCATGTTTTAAGTGTTTTAAGTGTTTGTGTTTTTGTATCTTTTAACATCACAAAGCTAAAACACAAACCCCTAAAACACTTAAAACACGACTTTTTGAATGCAGCAACTTGAAACACTTGAAACACTTAAAAAACACACTTAAAACACTTGAAAACACAACGAGCAATTGAAAACTTGTAATTATTTCAATTTAATCTCCAACCTCAATCGTTTAACAATAGCGCATTATTCAATTTGTAATTCAACCCGAATGAATAATTTTCGCCCCATTCAGTAGCTCCCGCCATCCCTTTTGTGCAACAAAAGTATTATAATTCACTTTGAAGTTAAATTTAGCCTTAAATCCAGATTAGGAGCGAGTTCATGCCTTTGTGCTGCGTCTACCTGCTATTCATAGTGAAGAAGAAAGCGGACGAAAAACCTCAGTTTCATGTTCCTCAAAGGGTTAGGCCTAAGCATTCGCCTCCAATGGCCGCGCAGTAAACTAGTCTATCACTGTCACGAGTTTTAAGCCGAAAAGAATTGAATGGCAGCAAAATATGAGTGAAAAGCGACGGAACCGCATCGAATTACACTCAAAAGGAAAGTAAAAGGGTTAAATATGAATGGAATTTGCTTGTTCATTCACACCTGACTTGTGTTTGACTCGATTTCCTATTGAATTAACATTGTATAAGCATGTAAGCTGCGATTTGTTGGTTGTTGTGAGGTTTGGCTCATCACTGGCTAACAAAACTTGTAAAAAAAAAAGTGAAGGTAAATGGAGGTACAAAAGTGATGAATTTTGCAGGGTGGGAAAATAAGGGGCTACTAACGGGTGCCCAGTGTAGTGTGCGCGAGACATAAGAAGGATTTATGAGAAGGTTCCGCCAGAGGGGACACCCGCTGATTGCCCTCGTGCCTCCACCAGTTTTCACAATTGACCAGAATATTTTGACCCTTTTCCAACGAGGTCTAGCATGAGGTTAGAAACAGGTCTGACTCTACCGCCAGCTATTTCTTTTTTGGACAATTTATTGCTCGTGTTGTAAACACGGGGCTGGTTGAAGGCTGGTTGAAGGGAAAAGGTATTTTTGGGGCCCCAAATTTAATTTAACCAGTGGGGCCTTAAAAAATTGTATCAGGTTTTTTTTTGTGTGATTTTAAAGGGTGGGGGCTCTTTGGAAAAGTTATTAATGGGGTCCCAAAAGTTTTATTATCAAATTTTTGAGGAAATTTTAAAATGCGGGGCCACTCTGAATGCGGAAAAAAATATTAGTGGGGCCCCAAAAAGTGCGGGGCTTTCTGAGTGCGGAAAAAATTGTTTGTAGTGTTCCAAACAGTGCGGGGCCTTTCTAAAAGTGGAAAAAGTTACTAGTGGGGCCCCAAACATTCTATTATCAAATTTTGAAGAAAATTTTAAATTGCAGGGCTTTTCTGAATGCGGAAAAAATTATTAGTGGAGACCCAAAAAGTGCGGGGCCTTTCTGAATGCGGAAAAAATTGTTTATAGTGTTCTAAAACGTGCGAGGCCCCTCTAAGAGCGAGAAAAGTTACTAATGGGGCCCCAAAAATTGTATTGTCAAATTTTAGAGAAAATGTTAAAGTGCGGGGCCTTTCTGAGTGAGGAAAAAATTGTTAGTAGTGTTCCAAAAAATGCAGGGCCCCTCTAAGAGCGGAAAAAGTTACTAGTGGGGCCCCAAACATTCTATTATCACATTTTCGGAAAATTTGAAGATGCGGGGCTTCTCTGATGTGCGGAAAAAATTATTAGTAAGCCCCCAAAAAATTACGTAATCAAATTTTCTTAAAAATTTAAAAGTGCGGGGCCCTTCTAAGCGCAAAAAAAGTTATAAATAGGGCTCCAATACGTGCAGAGCCCCTCTAAGAACGGAAAAAGTTATTAATGGAGCCCCAAACAATTACATTATTAATTTTTTTTTGAAATTTAAAAGTGTGGGGTCACTCTGAGCGCGGGGCCTCGGTTTGGGGCCCGAAAAACCCACGTCTGAGCCGTCCCTATGTAAACAAACAAAGTAGATTCTGATTAGTTGATTGGGAGAGTGGCCCAGAAACCCCAAAGTTGTTTCAGCGTATTAACTAAGATTATCTTGTGGTATAAACACGTTTAGGGTGCATTTGATTTGGTTGGTTGGGCAAGAAATCTCTTGTTATTGGAAGCTTATTCCACCGGTATCAGGTAGTCAACAAGTTGATAACATTGGTTGACATTGTAGAAAACCTGTCAAAATTAGGTCAAACGTTGTTTCATTGTGCTGGATTCATGAAGTGCATTACACAATTGCCTCGAGACCCATTCACAAGTTTCATGTTGATGCTTATCTTAGCCACAAGACCCAAACAACCATTATGCTCTTTCCCTGCCTGATTACCCTTCTTGATAAACAGACAGTTGACGGACAGGCCCTGCCTTGTTTACATCACCTAGAACATCAGGTCGTTGGTAAACATTTTTACACACTAGAAATTCAACAAATCTTATTAAATTTCAACAGTTAAATGCAAAGAAATTGAGAAAAACATACACAAAAGTGTCAAAAGTTTATTTGCTTGTTTTTAGGACTTGACTTCAGTGTTGGCGCCATCTGTGAGTGGCAAAAAGAATTGCACTGCCCTCTTTTGATGGAGATTTAATTCTGGAACAATGTCTGATCACACTTCCAAATCGAAAGAATGTAAACAAGTTTTGAGGTTTTTTAATATATAGAAAAGATGATCTCAATGGATAATGTAAAATACATGACTAGTAATAATGAAATTGATAATAAAACAAAAGGTAAATGAACATAAACTAAAATGGCGGGAAATGCCTTCTTTCCCACATTGTCGTGATCCTGTGGTCATCGATGGCGGTGGCGCGTGAATACGTTAAGAGCAATGCTTGATTAACTATAATGTTCCGGTGGTTAGATTACCAAAACTAGAAGCACTGGGATCACAAGTGAATTTTGACCACAGCAAAATGTCTCGAATTAACTCCAAGTCTCACCAATTTCAGTCCTACTATTTTACACGTTTACTGTCTAGTTTACAATCCACATTTTACAGTTTGTTTGTTTTTTTAGTAGAGAATTGAAGGAATTGATGAATCTGTTCGTACCGTATGGGATAAATTTCATGACTACATTGACTATCTGTCATCAATTTACAATAGTATTTTTGTCTTGTTTGGATGTTTATATTTACCTGAGTAAATCTTCTTTTATATCATTTCATTGTACTTTTAAATGGACTGTCACGTACGAAACAATCCTTGGAAAGCAAATTGCAATTTCAACCCATTTCTACAAAGATCATTTTAATTTGGAATATTAAAAATTGAAGTTTTGCACAATAACATCATTAAGCATTATGTGTATTCATTTCTTTGCCTCATCTTTCGACCGTTTATTCTTAATAGTTAAACCTATTTCAGTTCATTTGCCAAATTTTGCACTGTAGTGTCGATTATGGGTTGCATACAATGTGCAAACAAACATCACCAGAGTACGCGTTTAATAATAGCACGCTTTTCTTTATTCAAGCGCTGTAAACAAACGTAACATACACCAAAAAATCACGTTTCAGTTCTCATCTTCACTAAAAACAAAATTCAAAATTTACATCCAATTTAAAACTCACAATGCGACATTTGGCCACTTCAATCGTCGGGATATGTGGATGTTTATACGCAACAATCGCTCATAATTGGAGATGCAATTTTACTAGAGTAAAAGCACAACCTCCATGTCCTTCTTCGTCTTCAGATTCTTCTTCTTCTTCCGACATCGGCGGCGAGTACTGTGACCTCAACGCAACTCTCAAAAACCTACCAGACTGGGTTCACCCAGGCCCAGGTTATCCAAAGTTTCCATCAAGTTCCCTAAGACCCCCAAGAACCGTCGCAACCAAACGTCCACTATCCGATTATCTAGAACACCCAGAACGCCGCACCGACTTAGAATCCGAAGAAGATTCTTCGGCGTATGAAGAAGATTCTTCGACATGTGAAGAAGATTCTTCAGCATCACACCCACGCAAACGTACGAAGCTAAATTTTCTTGACGACTTGTTTGCGAAAAAAGAGCGTGAAATGGCTCGTATTCAGTACCATGAAAACCGACCGCTTGAACCGCACGAGCGAGAGTTTCACGAGTTCGACGCCAGTAGTCCCAAGAAAGGCAGTGGTGCGGTCGGTGCGCATGCCCAAATGGACTGGGTGAATTATTCTTTCGGCGGAAGGATTTTTCCGTACCCGAAAATCCCGCGAAGATGGTTGATAGAATATACCGATTTCGTCGTGTGTTACGATAATGGGAAATTGGCACCGTGCTGGACGTTGGAAATGGTGGATTATTCGAATAAAAATGCGTACGACGATGGAAAAATGGCTGATGTGAGTGAAGTGGAAGAAAGAATCCCGTGGGAGTTTCGTACGGCCGATACGGATTACATGAGTCGAATGCAACAGGATGGTTTTAAGACGGAACATGTTGCTGAGTTTTATCGTCGTGTTTACAGCGGTGTTGATCCACTTGTGTGCAGTAATTTGGTTGCTCAGGTGGTTTTTGGATGAATTTTTAGATTTTTGGAATGTTATTTTGTTTGATTTTGTTTTTATTTGTGTTTTTCAGAGAGTGGATAGCAGTTATTTTGACGACGCGTGCGGCGATGAGCCTGATACAGTGTGGGATGAGTTGCGCGGATATATTGGTCATTTAACAAATCTCCATAGGAATATATATGTTTTGACTGGGACTTTATATTTGCCGGAGTAAATTTTAGAAGAATTAAGGAGCTATAGGGAGTTTGATTAATCCAGTCGATTTTGAGATTGTGCGATCTGGACGCTTTTGCAATTTTGTGTTTGTCGTGCGATATCTATTCCACCGTAGAGGTTTGGTGATCTTATAACTTATAAATTTATAAGTTACTAGCAGTTTGGCCCGGCTTTGTCTTTTTGCTACCTGTGATGAACATAGTATAAATACTCTGTTCCAGAGGAAGTGAGTTGTTTTTGCTATGATATTGCTTAAGCCTTTTGATTTAAGACTTGTATGTGTTTTGACCAAACACATGCAGCTTCCCACAGTTGATGGTGATGCCTGTCCATTGTCTGTGGTCAGAAACTGCTACGGCATAGCCAATCCTACCGATTGATGCTGTTATATGTGTCGCTAGCCGGGTAAGCCATCTGGTGGAGTGACACGTGTAGTGAAACCGCCATGTATAGTGCTAGCCGCGTGAGCCATGCAATGGAGTGCTATTTGTGGCGATAAAAAGTCTTCAGTTACACGTAGGACAAATATCCTTCTGAGCCAGACAAAAAAGAGCGTTATGTGTGACATAATCCCCCGTCTTCCGCATTAGCGGCAAGGTTCCCAACACTGTCATGTACTGCGCAAATTCTATCTGAGCCAGATGAAGAAGAGCGTCGCACGTGACCAATTCCTTACCCAAAATTAGTGGCTTGCTATACTATCACTAATATATCTGCCACGCAAGAAATAAACAGCAAATATGTTAGACTTAACATATTCAACCCAATATCAATATAATTTCATGGATATATTATAACTAATATAACTACAGAATACAGAATTTTGTAACAATAGCCGCCTGTAGCAAATATATTATTATTAATATATTCACTCCTAGCAATCGGAAATAGGCAAATAAGCTGACATCAGAATATTTGCCATATTTATTCAAGTAATCATCCGACTAGACAATACACTTATTCAGAAAAACTAGACTTAGTTATTTTCAAAACATGTAACCAACTAACCATGATAAAGCAATAAGATAAACAGTGAATTTGTTAGTTGTAATATATTTACTCACAACAGAAATAAAAGCAAATACCCTAAAACCAGCATATTTCTCTTTATCCCAAACAACACATGTATTTGCAATAACTATAATTAGTTATTCCACAATCATGTAACCAGCTATTTGTGACGGTGCAGCATAACCAGCCGTACCTCTCGGATATAACCCCAAAATAGTACCACATCCAGAAGTACACCATCACAACAAGGGTTTTGAGACCTACCACCAATTAATTACATATTGTTAGTAATGATTAACGAGATCACTGTACAGGATAGCCATACTTCATTGTTAGTTATTAATTCATATTGCCATATGTCAGCATAGTTATTGTATAGATTTTACGGTTTAACCAGCAGACTTGTATAAATACAATTCTGACTGATATAATAAATGTAGTGTATTAAGAACCTAGTTTCAATGTTATTCATATCTCTCACAACCATGAGTTTAAAAGCCATTTCCAGTCAGTTGATTTCATGATGCTTTAGTTATAAAGCATCACCAAATTGACACCGTCACAAACATATAAAATAAAAGCAAAAATTTTAAAACAGATTTATATATCCCATGCTTTGTTTTAAAAGTGTTTTACACGATTAACCATGTTTGTACTAAATAAATATGAAACTTCCCCATGATCTGTGGACTTGACCGTTCATGTGCTAACCTACACCTAAATACGTGTAGCTTTTACAGCTTTTGCTTATAGCATAATTTATAAATCTGTTTTATAAGTTGCATTTTGAAAGTATAAACAACTTCACTTGTATTTATAAGTTATAAGTTATAAATTTTTTGAAGTTAAAAAAATGTAATTGCCAAACCTCTTATCACATTCATAATTGCTGAAGTACAAGAGAGTGGAAATACAAAATCCCAAAATTGCCTAAAAGGTAGTTTTTGTGATTTTCACAAGCGATTTTGAGGCTTGTCAAAGTGAAAACAAAATGGAGGCCAAGCTCGTTCTAAGTAGCCAACATGAATTATCATCAATACGCTGGAGCATCCATGATCACATAATGACCACGAAACGTTTCTGGTATACTCTATGAAACGTATGAGTATTAAAATACTGCTAATTGCACTTTATTTAAAAAAAAAATTTGTTTTATTACATTAATTATACAGTACTCGATTTTTTGCATCTCATTTTCAACCGATAGGGTACAACTAAAACCCAACATGGCGGACAACACAAGATTGCAAAATGATACATATAATGAAACCCCCTGAATGTGATGTTTTGTTTATAGTTTTATGTTACAGGCAGGATTGCGACGGTAAATGGAAAGTGAAGTATGGTCTTATTGGCAGAAGTGGCAGAACCAAGATCGCAATTCCGACTCATTTTTATAAAGTTTTACTTTGCCCGAATCCGAATGGAACTTTTCGTCTCGATTGCTATCGATTTGAAAATAAACCTCACGAGAACTTGGACTTGCAACAGTTTTGTGTGAGCAGACACGAGTTGGAAAGTCAAACTGGATTTTTAATTTTTAGCCAAGTCGCGGACTGCATGATCACAGCTTCATGGCCGGATGAAGCTTATTGCAATAGAGTAAAATAACAATTTTGATTCGTTGAATTTACATTTATATTTATTTAAAACCATTTGTTTTGTGTTTCCATTTATTTTGCAGATTTTGGAAAAATCTCAAACTTCTGCTGCTGTTGAATCTCTTTCTGATTATAAATGAATATTAAAAATTTAAAAAACATTCCGTATAGTAAAATAAAAAATAAATAAGACAATATGTATAATTTTATTTTTTACAAAAATCAAACAAAAACTCCCACAATAATACAATCGCCCTCTATTGTTGAATTGAAAAACCACAACAAAATAACAAAACCCTAAAATTTCACGTAGTCCTCCATTAAATTCCGAGTTTACACATTCAATTCAATGCGATTTTGGGCAACGTCCGTCTTTGGACTTGCCGGATGTTTATACTCAACATTTGCACTTAAATGGCGCCGAAATTTCCTTCAAGTAAAAGCTCAACCTCCTTATTGCGGTGCTTACCACTGCGACATAAACAAACCTCAAACTCCACTGGTTGATTATCCGGCCTCTCCGGACTCCCAATATCCATCTTCTCCCGACATCTACACTCCGGACTTTTACGATTCACCTTCTTCCGACTCCGACACTCCGGCTTCTCCAGAATTACGAACTTGCGAAAGGTTTGCCAGATTGGCTGAAAACCTAAAAAAAAACCAAATCAAACGCGAAAAACTCGAGTTTCCACATTTGAAGGTCATTCCGGATTATCCACAATCTGATTGCGATAACCAATCAATCCAGCACATTCCGGATCACCCAGACTCCCCGGAATTGCCGTGCATTCACGAATACCCGGAAATCCACTATCCGGAATGCCAACCGTCTCCCCATTCTTCCGATTGCAGAATAATTGACGATCAAGATTCTTCTGACGACGATTGCAGAGTAATTTATGATCGATTACGTTCGAAACGTCCACGAAGCGAAACTGTGAATTTATCATCATCGTCCGACGAGGACAATGCAGAAATTTCGCAACCTGCAAAACGTGCACGAATCTGCACGCCGTATCCGAAGAAAAGTGATGGATCGTGTCACCAACCTGTCATGGCGCCCAAAAAAATGTCCAAAGATGCAACTGAACGTCATATGGCGTTGGTTAGGAAGCTGCAGAAAACAGAGCCTCCAGAAATGGTCACTCGACCCACATTGGAGTGGCAAAGATACAATATGGGTGGGAAAATATTCCCCCATCCGAAATTCGGAAAAAGATGGATAATATTCAACAAGGATTTTATTATTTGCTACGATCACAACACGCGCGCACCGTGTTGGGTCATAGAAGAAGTATTGAGTCGTAAATTGACTGAAATTCGGGATATAGAACCACGTCCCGATAGAGAACAACGTGAGATCCCTATAGACTTCCGTACGAGGATCTGGGACTACGATTACGACGGGTTTAAACCGCAGTACGTAGCCGAGTATGATTTGCATCCGTCGTTTGTTAAAGACTTTTGTGTGTGTTCTAATATCGTGGCACAGGTTGATTTAGTTATATTTGTATTTAATTTTATTGTTTTTAATTGTTTTTGGATTTTTTTTTTAATAAGAGAACCGGAAATGAGGACTACGGTACCGTCTGGGACGAACTACGCGCTTATGTTGTGTATCTTTCCAACAGGTTCAGGTCGATTTTAGTGTTGACTGGGCCTTTGTATCTACCCAAGTATGGATATGTTATTTTTTCAGTGTTTTTTGTTTTTATTTTTGTTTTTATTTTTGTTTAGGAGAGGTGCTGATGGGAGATGGACTGTGAAGTATGAATTGATTGGGGAGAAAAGAGTTGCAGTGCCGACGCATTTTTTTAAAGTTATTCTTTGTGAGCAACAGTGGGATCATCATTTTCGACTCGAGTGCTATAAGTTTGAAAATAAATGTAAACTGGATCCGGATTTGAGGAAATTTGTCGTGAGTAGGAGTAGTTTGGAAAAGGATGCTGGGTTTTCGATATTTAGCGAAGTCGAAGATAAAGTCATCGCGCATTGCGACACAGACCGGAGGTTTGCAACGGTAATATTTGCGATTTAAAACAAATAAATATAAAAACGTGATCGGTAACACGACCCATCACGTTGCCATTCGTGCAAGAACTGCTTCCTTGGTGTCTTGGGGCTGTGAAGGCCCGTAGAACCGACTTCCGGTTTCGCCCTGTGCCCTGTGGTCAGGAAACTACTTTCAGCTGGCAATTTCACCGGAGGCAACGCGGTCACAGTAATTTATTTGTGTAAAAACTTTTATTTTGTCACGAAATAAAAGGAATAAATGATCGTTTTTGAATGAACGTTCCTGTTAAGTAATACTAACAGATCGGGCGCTAGTAACTGAACCGGAAATTGAAACATTTGTTTAAAATAAATAAAAGTCTTTAAAAACAAATGGTTTTTCGTGGTTTTATGTTTATATTTATTTATTTTTATTGTTTGTACTGGTTTTTAAGAAAAAATATATTTAATTTTTTAGATTTAAGAAATTTATTGTTATTTTTATTTTTTAGGGACGTTATTACAGACCAAGACGATTGGCTTTTGAACATGCGACAACACAAATTTCAGATTTGTGTTAGTTAATTTTAGTTTGAGGTATCAATAAAGTAATCCACAAAACACAGTATTGCTGTTTATTGGTATACTACATACTTTAGCGCCATCTATTGTCAATTTATTACAGCACCAACGACAAGAGAGTACTATATCGTCGGATTCGTGTAATCACTACTGTGATGTCACAAATTGAGTTGAAATATTTAATGATAATGATTAACACGTTAACTTTTTATTTATTTCTAATTATATATTTTAAAATTCGTTTTCTTCGAGTCTGACCACGGTGGATCCACCGTGAGTGGATCCACCGTGAGTCTGACAAAACCAGTATTGATCTCCCTCTATCGGTCAAATACAGTTACAATATCAAGTGGTACGGGAAAGCCAATCACAACTGCGATAATGAGAATTTAAATTTGGACTGGAAATATGAAAATTTGTTAATTTCAATTTTTAAACGAAAATAATTTCAATTTTCAATAAAAAATTTAATGCAATTGCAATTTTTAATCATAGATTGAACAGTAAAGTATTTAATTCGAAAATTGCAGACGACATTTTCTACGGCGGAAAATACATTTTAATATTTACAAAATTAAATATTTAATTAGATAAACGAACTTGTTTGCCCTTCCTCGATGGTTTTACTCGATTTTCTAATGTTTCTAATTGGTTTTTATTCAAAAAAAATATTAAAATTTATTTCTTTATAAATTTATTTCTTTCGAGTAATTTTCGATGGCCACTCGAGTATGCACGAAAAATTTGGTTTGGTCGCTCGGACACAGAATACATACAGAATGGCAACTCCCATCCTGACGTGAGGCCAAACCTGGTGCTCGTGCAACACATTCAGTCGGCATGCCACCGCGGACACAAGTACACAAGTACACATTATCTCTGTGCGTTGCAAAGAGTGCACCCCTCTAGGAGGCAATTGGCTCAACGCGTTTTGTTTGCTAACAAGCACCGGGAAACTGATTGCTGCAACAGCAGTGCACGCCATTTCCCCTGCTTCCGATCTACAGTCATCTTCGAACGCACCAACTGCAGGCGCGCTGAAGGCGCTTTTACACAAACACAAACACAAGAACGTGTTTAGAGACGAAATTGGATGCTATAACGTGTGACCGCCAGGCGATCACTGGCCAACGTGTTTGCGACCCCCGTCGCAGCTCCTCGACGTTAGGTGGAGCTGCGACCCGCTATGACCAATGGGGGACCGGCCGAAACCGGAAGTGACGTGCACGGGGTCGCCA